>ARYC01000709.1:0-112998 GCA_000711775.1 Oxytricha trifallax | reverse complement strand
AGAGATATACACAACGATATGCCAAGGTTATATCTCAAGCATTAAAAGAAAAATGGGAAGTATGTCTGCGAGTTCTGTGAGAAGCCATATTCTCATACTAGAGACCTCAAAGTTCACTTAAAGAAAAGCACAATCAAAGTTTTGTCTTTATTCATGAACCTACAGGGAATAGATTCCTCTAAAAGAGAAGATCAAGAAACCCAGTGGAGTCTCTTAGAGTTGAAGTCTAGAAGTAAGTCAAAATGAAGAAAGCAGTCAAGAACTTTCCAGTCTCTGAGATCAATAAAGTCATGGTTAAAATAGAGGCCATGAAGATTCCCATATTAAAATTATTGACTTAGATTCTTGCCTAGAAAGCTACCTCACTCTTGATGATAAATAGAGAAGAGAGTCATTACTGACGATAAATATGCTTACAAGATATATCCTTTCAATTATTTGCTTGCTGATGACAAGTTCCAAATGGAATTTGCTAATGAGTGTTATGCTCTTTAAAAGGCAAAGTTAAATGAGTGCAGGCATATCATCTAGCTTGATGCTATTTTACTTGGTAAAGATCATGTAGCCTTCAGGCTTCTTTTACTTTAAATACATACAGAGAATTCTTATCTGACAATAGATGTTAGAGATAAATTAGCTAGATAGTATAGCAGATAGTTGAAGGGATAGAAGAGCTTCACAAGCTAGGTTATGTTCATAGAGACCTAAAGCCAGAGAACATCATGATGTACTTTTAGCCTCTTAGAGTTTATATTATTGACTTCAACAGAGCTCAAAGAGTGCAAGCCTCTGCATAAGGAAATATATACGGCACTCCTGGATATTTCCAGAGAGAGAGGATTGGAGAGATGGGAGACACTTAATGGGATATCTGGGCTCTAGCAGTAAAAATAATAGAGAGCGACATGCCAAGAAACGATTACTTTAGCTGTAGGGTGAGAGAGATTCTAAGCAGATAATCAAACAATATCTCGATAAAAATAAAATAAATGGAGGTCTCAGTGAACTTGCATACTCAATTATTGTCAAGCCAAGCAAAGAGAATTAACAAACAATAGAAAAAATCAAGCATCAATTTAGAAAGATAAAATTCAGAGAACTGCCACATAACTCTAAGCTTATGTTTGTGTGAGATATTTTAAAAACTCGCTTGTTATACTCACTTAAATTACTAATATTTAAAAATTAAACCCCTACATAAACCCTATTAAAACCCTATAAAGTATGCACTAATAGTCTACTTTTATCAATCAAAAACTCAATCAAACTACTGAAAGGGTTTTGGGGTTTTGATTCCAATTGCTTCCAAGTGATTCGAAATTTTTCTACGAGCACAGTTAAAAACGTGACTGGCTTTATTTGCCACAACAAATTCCAATTTAAAATTCCAAGAAATTAAAATTTCTTCCAATTTTGGCAAGCTTGTTGTTTAATTCTCATAAATTTGAGAGTCATATGCATTTAATCTTTGTAGTAAAACTTACTTGATATATGCATTTTTCACTAATATAAAGGCCATCTTTATTTTTTATAGCATTAATCAAGTCTTCTGACATCATAATCATTTATATTATTATTATTATTATTATTATTATTATTATTATTATTATTATTATTATTATTATTATTATTATTATTATTATTATTATTATAGTTGCTACTACTACTACTGTTTCATTATTCACAAATACAAAAAACTTATTTATAATCAATGAATTTAAGTACTTCCCCTAAAAATGAATATTAAGGATTAACTACTTATAAATTTGCTAGCGCTGCATCTAAGCTATTTAAGCATTATTAAGAAGTCCAGGGGTGTTTAATTTTTATTCATTTTCATCAAGATAAAGTAATGAAAAATTTTATTTAAAATAATTGCTGTTATGGTCTGAAGTTAAACATGTTATTAAAATGAGTCAGTATTATAATTTTGAAGATAAATTTAATCAATCTCATCGTATATAAAGCTTTATAATAGTATTGGAGGAGTATAATTATAGGTTTAATTAATAAAATATATTTGTGATTAAAATTCAATGGAATTTCAATAATTTATCATTAATATACATATCATATATTTTCTATGGCAAACCATTAAATTAGATATAATTTATCTGTTAATTTTTAATATCATTATATTCCTCAATGTTTATTGATCCAAACAAAGCTAAATATCATAAATTTAATAATTATAAGTTTGATTAAATCTGGAATCAACCTTGAATATTAATTATTAAAATATGATTGGCTTATAAACCAAATTACTAACTGCTTCCTGATTTGATATAATTGTGAATTATTTCATTTATTAATTTCTAATTATATATTTTATAATTTCAATTTGATTAACTATACATTTGAAATTTATTCCCACTTTAAGTTTGCACAGATCTGTTTATTAATGAAAAATTTTAATAATAATATAATATCAATAATATGTATCCATACTGATGTCTCTGAGGATCCCCGGATTTTTGAATATGTCAATATGCAAGGGACTATCCCTTTAAGTTATTTAAGTGTCAAGCATTTTGGTGATACTAGGACTATATTCTCGTCTATGTCTTTCAATTCTTCATTTCCTTTGCTTTTTTTCATTGCTTTTGGCTTTTATTTATCTTTCCTTTCTTCCAAAGTTTGATTTCCTCAAGAATTTCTTAAGCTTGATAGAATTAGTTGAGGTAACAGATATTGACTTCGAAGCGTTCTTATATTTCCTCTTTTAATAATCTGATTCTTTTTTTATTTGTTAGTAATGATGATTTTTCCAAATCTTAAATAATTATTGAATATTATTAAAAGCAGATTTAGTGAGGTTTGTACTAGTTGAGATATTAATTAAGGTCAAATGTTCTTAGTGATCTTTCAGGAGGATAAATTTTCCAGAATATGTAGGCTATCAATTGAAATTTAGATGGGTTTAAAATTATTAAAGTTATTATTATTAATCCCTTAATTTCTGATAAGAATCTGTTCAAATATTAGTAGTATACAGATCATTGATGTATGTAAATGTCCCGATCCAATAAATTAGAACGAACTTACAGGTTAAGTTAGCATAAAATATGGAAAAAGATTAAGTTTGCTCCATATATGTCTGCTGAGTTTATATCGATATTTCTATCTCTATTGAATTGAAGTATTGTAAGGTGTAATTTCTTTAAGGTTTTACTTTTGTATAACTTTTCTAGTTTGCAATTCTTCCTTTTGTCTGTTGCTTGTAGTTGACAATTATATAGTAGAGTTTTAAGGTAATGCAATAAATATGGGATTTTATAGAGCGGGTCTCTTGTTGATGTCTAAGGATAAAATTTATTCAGCTTTACTACTTTAATTGTAGAATCTAGGAACATAAGCTTGTGGTCTCTATTGGTGAATGGTTTTCTTTTTTGTGTTGAGCTTTTTCTTTAATTATTTAGTTGTTCTTCTTTGATTTTTAGTTGTGTTTCTTTGTGTATAAAGTATTTTTAAGAACTGGTAGGTATGTTCATAGTACCAAAGCATATAATCTAAATTGTACTTGGAGTCAAAGCTGTAGTAGGAAGAGCACTCATCATCGACCCTGGAATAATTAGATTATGAATCTTCAAAAATGTATGTTTTACCCAAAAATCTCAACGAATATTTACTCGGAATTACAAAAATAATAACACTCTTCAGGGATATAATGAAAGGGAATTTATAACTCTTAGTCGCAGATAGGCAAAAGTCCTTTATTTATCTTTTCTTGTAGTCTTAGTATTCATGCCATTCATTTTGACTTACAAAGCTGGCAGTAAGTTAAAAGGAATTTATAATAAGTTTTTATATTTAAAATTGCTGCAAAAGCAAAAACATCATAAAAAAATCTTAATTTCATTAATTTTTTCAGCAAAACAAGACATATATCAAAAGAAGGCATGAGTTAGGTTAAAAATTAAGCATACTTGAATTTGATGTTCTCAAACTCTATAATTTAACAATCTGAATCCTATGTTTACTCTACTTCTAGAAATATTATTAATTAATTTCAAAATTTATTGAGGCCTTCTACTTTCCAATCTCTCTCTAAATCTTAGACAAAGTTGGTGTGCACAAAAGATTCTTTTTATTTTAGATAATCTTTTAATACTTTGTTAATTTGAATAAATAATATATGATTAAATTCAAGTTTAATAAAACCAGCTGTAGGTTTACTATTAAATCAAGCAACTGGAATTGCATGTTACGACTATAAAATCATAGAAGTGAATGACATGGAGATGGATGGAGTCTCTAGTTATTTTTCAATAAAATATCCCAACCTATATTCGAATTTAGTGACTTCTTAGAAAGCTATAAGATATTATGAAATAAAGCAGCTCTGTCCATTGAGAATAATGAGCGGTGTCTGTAGTCTCTATATCGATAACTTATTATTTTTTTCTTGAATATGAAAGCATGCACACTTTCTTGAATCATTATACTATCAGCATAAATGAAACTACAGCTTAAAGACATTAACTGTTTATTCAAAGAGGCTTAGCACCTAAAACTTTAATGATACAAATATGGTCATAAAAATTTCCATCTATCTAAATATTTTGTAAATTCCTGATATCTGGGAGGTTCTTAAGTTCGCTTTAATTAGATGCTACTCTTTCATATGTTTGATATATGCCTTCTTATATAACTGTTTCTTTGAGTTTATTATTAAAAATAAAGTTTTTTAATCAATAGAAATCACATCGATTAATCTTAAGAACTAATCGAAGAGGTTTTATTGAGTAAAGTTTGATTAAATGTCAATTATTTAGTTAATAATCAAAGTTTTAAGTGTTTAAAAGTCTCTTATTAATTTAAATGCAAAAATACATAATTCAGGTATTGCTTGTTTTAAAACTATTCTTATTAAGCGAATAAGTTAACAAACCCAATTATAATACAATATTATAATAAAGAGGAATTTGAGATAAAAGTAAAAATATTTATTATCATTGTAAATTCAAAGAAAATGCTATAAAATTTTATAGAATCCTTAGGAGATATGGAAAATCACTCTAAAATTGAAAATTAACACTTATTAGAGTAGTTTATAACATAAGAAAAATAGTCTATGATATAGAGATACTATACCATTAAAGGTAAGGCAAAATGAAGAAGACTCAATAATCTATGAATAAAACTTAAAAATTTTATTTAATAATTCAAAGAACTTTACTATATATACAACAAGTTTCCCGTAATTTTTAATTACACAGGCTTGTAATCGATCATTAAGACAGACTTAGCTTAATGTGAAAGTGCTGCAAGACTTAGTAATCTTATCATGCACTGGGGTCCAGCAAGTGCATGGGGAAAAATGAGACATCTGGACAATTTTAAGGAAGTTTTAAATTTAGATATGCCTCTTTAAATGATTCAGGATAGGTAAATTAGATTCAAATTTATATGCTGTAAGTTATTCTTACATTCGATTTATATTCATGAAAATCAGTCTTAAATTTAGTGAGAAATGAAAGAAAAATAAGTATAAAAAGATATGTAGAGCAAGTCAATTTGAGATTAATAATGGAAAGGAGCAGAAAAAAATAACTCAACTTTACTTGTAAGGCCAACAGATCGAAGCAATAACAGCTCTCAGACTTTAAACTGCTAAGAAATCAAATCAAAATGTGAAAATAAAACCAAAGTTTATCTAAAAACATATGTGCTGACATCCAAATGAAAGATAAATAATACGAAGCAGAGGTCAAGCTGAAATTAGTGATTAACTTCTTAAATTTTAATACAAAGTAGAAAAGTATCATTAAGCATACTCCTTAGCACAATAATACAATTATTTAATAGTTTTTGTAGGGTTAAAAAAAATCAGTTGAAATAGCAAAACTTCTCTAATATTTAAATGATTAAAATATAATCAAATCTAAAATAAAGCATTCTTAAATAATAAATACATTAATTTTTAAATTATAATTTGTATGATTTTAATTTTAAAATATTTAACACAACTCAAGAGTTAAATTATTTATATTTTATCTACTTGTGTTCATTTCTAAAAATTCTTAATTTATACCCATATATAATTATGATAACTAGAATTATAATTATAAATTCTAAAAAATTAAACTAAAATATAAAATTTATAATTGTATTTTTACATTAAAATTATTTATTTTTAAAGATTTAATACTTTTATTCCTTGCTTGAGATGCCGATTAAATTTTTTTCTTTTCTTAATTGCCAGCTGCACCACCCTCTAGCCTCTCTAGTTTTCTTCTGCTATCAACCATTTTCTTTATAGACTTCTGCTAATTGTACCAAGAAATGGAATCATGATCTATTTGGCCTACTTAGTTAATTTTCATCAACAAATCTAGGTTCAAGAAGCTCAAAAAGGCACCCAAATATTCCAAAAAGATTTTCAGCTAATTTTATCTAGAATTTTAACTACTTGAGCCTGACAATAAACTAGACTACCTGATTAGACAGGAACTGTAGCTGAAAGGAAATATTTTAGCTGGCATTGAAATGAGTGATTGTATAACTAGTAAAAAATCAAACATTTTAAAAACTGTTAATAAACGATTCTTAATATTATTTAAAAACAGACAATATTTCTATTTCAAATTTTAAATTAAAAAACAAAAAAATTAAAATTTAGTTCAATATATTTATATATATTAGTATAAAGGGCTCTTAGGGCCTTCTCTGGCCTTAGCTAACTTTTGAACTGCTTATTATTTTTCAAATCTGACTTCGATTTCCCTATGAAAATCTATGATTGAATAACCTGTGGAAGGAATTGCGTTTCTTCTAAGAGGTCTCTAAGCCCTCCGTTTCACAATTTCTAGTCACTCCAAATGTTCAATGCTTCCGATCTCAAAGAAGACTTTATGAAATCGGGCATAAAATTGCGTATATGTGGTCAGCAGCCCTATTGTTAACACTATCCGTGGGTCGAGAAGTTCAGGGATTGAGAATGAATTTTTCAAGAACCATCGAAAAGTAGTGAAATCGTATCGTAAAATGCCAAAACCTGAAGCCAATTAAATTTATTTAGCTTTTTTGCACACAAGAATTAAAAAATGCAATCAATGTCAAAATCTCTTGCAAAATTTTATATAATAATTCAATTGTTTATTCTACTTTTTTTGGGACAGTTAGTTGTGCTGCTTTATTTACATTTCTTTATTTATCATCACTACCACTATTGCCAACTTCTCCTTTGAACACATAACCTTTCCTTTACCATAGTCTTCCAGCTCCTACCCATCTTCATATTTTATCACCTCTGTTAGCCAGCCGCTTTGCTAGAACCAACATTCACTGAGAATAATAGAAGCAATTCCCTGGGACCACAATAATATAAAAATAATTATAAAATTAAATCCTATTTTTAAATATTCTTATAACTTTATAAACATTTTAAATATGTGCTATATATTTATTTGCTTTAAAGAATTTTTCTATTCATAATTATTTCCTATTTGATTAAATATAAATATGAGTGGAGGATTGATCACAATCTTACAAAACAAATATCATGTTTTCAGATACAAACTTTTTTTCTGTTTAAAATACTTTTTCAAACAAATAATCCAATTTAAGCCAAGGACTGAAAAGAGTTGTTTTATATGGCTTTAATGACAAATTATAGAGTCTTCGATTAAATGATTAGCAACTTCAGTAAATTGAAGATAAATCTCTTGTCATAGATCTAATAAAGAAAATGTAAATTAATTTAGAGCTGTCTCGAGTTGATAAAGAAGCTAAAACTAAGGCAATAATATTGACTTTAAACTATTAACGTAAAAAACTTAATCTAACTACTAACGGTCACTATTATATAAATTATTATATTATAAGGTAGTATATAACTCATAAGAACTCATAAGCCTTTTCTAAACAACTTTAAACCAAGATTAGCAAGCCAAAATAAAGGGTCGATAAAAATCAGATGATCACTCTAAGACAATATGAGAAGCTTGTTTTATCTCCTCAAATATTTTAATTTAATCTTGAGAGTAAAGTTTCATATTTAAATGTTAAAAAGTAATAGAAAGAACATAGTTATGATAATTTACTTCAACCATTAGCTGATTTACTTAAACCTAATAAATGAGCTGACTCTTAAAGCAAGCTCGATTTACTTATTAAGAAATTTATAAGTAAAATTTAAGAAATAAATCTACTAATTTATTTCATAATTTAGACTAAAGCGTCAGGAATTTCAATCAAACTCTTATTACATATAATCACAGGTAAAAAAAAACTATGATGGATTACGAATCATAAATTATGAAATACAAATGAATTAACTCAAACTTCCACAACAATAAAAGAGTAATTGATTGTAAAATAGTAAATTATCAACCTTGATTATAAAAATGATTCTAAATTTAATTCAAGAAATTATAAAACTTGAGGGGGGGAAGTTTCCTGCACGCATTACATTATTTATGTAAATTAAATAAATTTATCATAAATTAACAAATTTAATATTTTTTTACCCAATAATTATTAAGAGCATATTGCTCATCATGGAAATATTTCAAGAAAATATAGTCTAATATTATATAGGCATGGTAAGAACAATAAAAATTCAATCAGAATTTCAATAACAATTGGATTAAATATTTGGAATTACTATAACAGAACCTACAAATATCAGATGAAAAATGTCAGAGTTGTTGGAATCTGAAGAGAGATATTTACTAAAGATTAATAAATTAAAGCATAATTATAGCAATGAAATTAGTCCTGAAGTTTGTGATAGTTGTTATAAAGGTTAATTTAATTAATAAAATAAAATTATAAAAAATAAAAAAGAGTGCAGGAAACTTCCCTAAAACTTTTTTTTTCTTCATAAACCGGTGCAGGAAACTTCCCCGCAACTTTAGACCTTTTTTTATGAGTAAACCTTACATTGTTACCATATTAATAAGTTGGGCGATTGATGAAATATAAAACTCCATTCTAAAATTTTGCATGTTTAATAGAGTGACCTTATTATCTTAATTAAACTAATTTTTGAGTTTTTGTAAAAAATAAATTTTCAGATTAATTTTTCCTCAAATCATTGTCAATAGTAAATAATTATCTCACACATATTGCTTAATTTTTTATAAAATCAGAATTTTTAATATTTTATCATAAAATTTGGGAGGGGAAAATTTCCTGCACCGGTTTATGATAAAAAAATGTTTAGGTTAATTTTCTGCACTAAATTTTTTTTCATTTTTATAATTTGATTTTTATCACATTTATAAACCAAATTTTTTACTAATTTTTATATATTTATTACTTAATCTTTTCTTCAATTAATCAATATCTTTAATAACATGGAATCTAATCACCATTCAAGCAAGGAAGAAATTTATTCACTATATAGATTCCATCTGATATTAGTAGACTTCTGTATCTCAACAATAATATTGTCCTCTCTGTACTAATGAAATACCAAATATTTGGTATATAATATTAGATAATTATGAAAAATAAGTGAAAATGTTTATTTTAAAATGTAAATTTAATCAGCTTAACAGAATACTTATTATAATTATCAAAATGTGAATTATAAGAACGTTTTTTTATTTAACCACTCTTCTTAAGATAATCGGACATTTTCTTCTTGATTTCGTTGAATCTCTCTTCTGTTCAGTTCTACTGCAAATTGTCTCTCTGGTGCTATACCGGTTCTTACTGGGTTGACCCTCTTTAAAAAATAAAATTTAGATATGTTTTTTGTAACTTACATTTTTTGCGAATGTAACCGCACCATAAGCGTTGATCTCTAAAGGTTTCCATTTTCTAATTATTTATTTCATTTTAATTTATCGATTTCCCATTATAAATTGTAAATGTATAACACTATATTTTAATGAAGTTCATATATGATAAGGTTAAAATTCTTGAAAATAAATTGAATGCAAATTAATCTACTTTTTGAATGTATATATATAAAGCTTGCAACAGGAGAATTTTTTATGAATATTCTGAAACACTTTATTCAAAAACTTCCACAGACTGTTAATCTAAGCCAAACCCCATGACTTTTCTAGAACTCTCACAAACTAGTTCTATAGTTTGATATAATTAATTCGTTCCTAGTAGTGAGGTTACTAAAGTTACATTAACTAAGGTGGGAATGTCTTTGATTGATCTTTCAAACCTGAGGAAGCTCCCCCTAGGAATGACTTAGCAATTCGATTTAGGGTTCATAAAACCTTTAGAGCTTTTTGAGTATGTTTATACAGCAGGATGATCCCTCCTTACTATTGCAGACAGCTTCTTAAATTTTCTTATTAATTCCTCCTAATTTAAGTCATCTTAATTAATTCTTAATTTTAAATTAAGAAAAGCGCCCAAATTTTTCTGTTTTTTTACCAATCTGTTGGTGATCGGTGGTCGTCTATCAATTAATCTAGCCTCTCAGAATTTTTGCAGGCAGATTAAGCCTTGTCATTACTCGCTGTTGATAACCTAGTGGACCTCCTGCTCATCTCTAGGCGGGTGAACTTTCTGCTTTATAAACTTTTTCAGGGTATTGTGTAATTAAGACTGGTAAAAATGATAAAAAAGCTAATTAAGATTTAATTAAGAATCTTAAATAAAACTTAATAATTTAAATTAAGATAATTGCCCACGTTAATTAAGAAAAAGTGCAAATATATATGAGTAAGCAGGACTAAAGCTCCAAATCCACCAATTCAATTAGAGAATTCAATGGTGACTTGATTGTTGGACAATCAAACATTTAACCAGCTTCATAATTAGAAAATTAATTTGTTGCCCCTGAGTCTAAGGACTCTACAAACAAAGAAGAAGATAGGGATGATAACTCAAAGAGAATAGGGAGGAAAGCTATATATAAAGATGCCGAGCTCCCACATCTCATCGACAAGGCGAAGCTGATTCTTCCTCAACAAAATTACAATATAGAAAAGTTGCTTGAGCTTGACGAGTTTAAAGTTCTCAAAAACTCAAAGGATCTGCCTCGCTTTATCAGTAAGTATATCCTGAACAAAACATAAAATCCTTCTCAAAATCTGTCCAAGCCTACTCTGTAAATAGATTGGATGACCAAGAAAAGTAAGAGATGAAATAAGTTAGGCGTAATCATAATACATACCCTTCTACACCAACAAGAGTGGCGCATTCAGCCAACAAAACTCGCTTACCCCTAAAGCTAACTACGGAGCTAAAATATAATCTGAGCTAACTTCAAACTACCTACAAGAATACATGCTTTTAAAGGCACCAGAGAGATATTCATTTCATTGAGGAAATTTGTTCAAGAAATAGCCAGAGACTCCTAGAATTATTAATTAACCTCAAAACCATGTGTTCCTCAAACTTTTGCGACGAAATGTTTAGCCTCATCCACGAACTGAACTATAACTCAATGATGGACCTCTAGATAAAAACGAGGCTATTTGTTTAATCTTTGCTATACTATTGAAAGGAGACGATAATAATTGACTAAGACCTATTAAAGAACTCTATGATATTGCTTGGCTAAATAACCAACTCAGAGTAAAAAATGGAGCAGGCAAACTATATATTTAACAACGAAGTAGAGTCGTTCTCATAGTTACAAGAAGCGTTGGTATTGCTAGATAGCAAAAACATTGAAATCTTTCCATTAATGGTTGAAACATTCTCGCTGTTCAAAGTTGACGCCTAAGTAATTAGACTCTTGCCAAACACATTGCAATGCTTGAATAAACCTTTTATTTTATTACTGAAACAGAATAAAGGCTTGAGATTAATCAGCGAGATTCAAATAAATTTCGTTCGAGATTTTGTTCAAATATGTGCCCTCAGCTAGTCTAAAACTTATCAAGAACTAGATTCGATGATAAATAGTATCAAGGAGATATTTGTTTAAAAGTGGGACTACATTGGTTAAGGGAATTTTTTCTTTACTGATAGCTTAAATATCAGTGGAATTGAAAGAAAGAAATTCAAACTGGGTTAACAAAGTTTCAGACATTGTCAATTTTGTGAAGCAAATTACTTTTATTCAGATTGAAAAGGGCATTAAAAATAGGCTTGACATTATAGCTGACCATATAAGCGGAAACTAAAATAGCTTAAAACAGATTCTCAAAAATCCAAAGTAGATAGAGGATCTCTCCTGCTAGCAATTTTACAAAATGGTTGGAGAATTCAAGAAAAATAACAAAGATAACAAGCCTGTTTATTAGTTTTGCTGCGACATGCAAGATAATGTAACAAAACAATAAGACCAACTAAAATAGCTAGAAAAGCAACTGCGCTTCAACTTTCTATCTTTGTAAAAGCTCTGCCTAAATTACGGAATGTGGTCCCAGGAAAAGTACTAGTTCTTGAATTTTGGCATTGGAAACGGCAAGACACTGCTCTGTGCCATGATGCCTGTGATACTTACAAAACAAAATCAGAGAAGCACCATTATACTATGGAAAAATGATTACTTAATTCTCAGGGATGAAATAAGATTCGAGAATATAATTCTTTAGGACAATCTCAACATTAATTACAATTAGTACGAGGCTCAACTGGGTTTATACTATATGACTCAACGGTATTTTGAAACACAGATTGCAGAGCCCAAGTTTAAGTAATTTCTGAAAGATTCAACACTGATAGTAGATGTTATGACTGGTTCATTTTTTAAGGGAATCCAACGGCAATCTCAGATTGGATTAAATATTTAGGAACAGCAAGTAGCTTATTTGCCTAACAGGGTCCTTGTTTACCTAAAAAGAGGAAACATGTTTAGAACTTGCATTCGGGGCAAAAGAAATAAAATTTCCTGCATTGAATTCTTTAAAATCAGACAAGAAATGCTAGCTCTAGAATGTTTTATTTAACTCCTGCTAGCAAGAGTATTGCAAATACCTTTATGAGCTTAGCATGAAGCAAACTATCCTTACCCCCGTAATTTTAGTGGCCTCTGGAGCTTATCAAATTATTGAGTAAAAATTGTTTTATTTTCCAAGAATTAAAGAATAATCAAGTTTTTCTCTATAGTATTTATTAATATATTATTAATTAAATAATTAGAATCGCACTCCAACCCAAACGATCATAAATTTGAGTTAGAATGCGGAATAAATTAGAAAATAAATATAAATATATGATCACTTTTAAAAATAACATTTCGTTTATTACAAACGACATTAGGTTTTAATTAATAAATAAATATATTACATATTACAGTAATTAAATTAGATTATATAGTTAATTTTCAAAACCAATCAATTAAAAAGTTAAATATATTATTTTTTTATGATTTAAAATTTATTAATTAAAATATAATGTCGTTTGTAATAAATGAAATGTTATTTTTAAAAGTGATCATATATTTATATTTATTTTCTAATTTATTCCGCACTCTAACTCAAATTTATGATCGTTTGGGTTGGAGTGCGATTTTAATTATTTAATTAGTAATATATTAATAAATACTATAGAGAAAAACTTGATTATTCTTTAATTCTTGGAAAATAAAACAATTTTTACTCATTGACAGAATTTTATAAGGTTTAGAAAGCTCCAATTCTATAGCATGAGAGATGTTAAGGGCTCAAAAGCAGATGCTTACATAGAGGGGAGATTCAATGTGAAAAATAGTAATAAGAGGTTTGGTGTTCTGATATTATGATATTTAAGGAAGAGGGACAGATCTCTAAACGAGCAAGGAGATCAAAGATAATAGTGGGCTATACTTAGTGATTTGTGACGTCTTTTCAAAGCGTTAAACACAAGAAAATAATTGGGAGGATAAGTCGACTGGAAAACAAAGGACAGCTCCGAAATGGTTTGCTCGACAGCGGATCTCAAGACACAGTGGAGCAAGTTATCCAACTGCGATAAGACTTCTTAGAAAATGAAAATCATCTCAAATTCTCGAAGCTGCAAACAACCTTAAGTCAGAAATATGAGCAAAGGCAATAAAAATAGCTGTTTATGTCTGCTGAAGACTCCCTCAGAGATAATAATGAACATGAGGCTTCTTACGACAGAGAGATTAGAGCATTTGAAGAAACAAATAGAGTTGCCGAAGTAAGCCAAGTTTCGATTAGCAAACAGCAAAGCCCTCCTTAAAAGCCTTCATTTTAGGATTCCCCGAAATAACAAGACAAAAAGAAAAGCAAAGAACAACTAAACACCAAAGAGGAGACTAGATCAATTGATTCACTATTTAATAAAGAGAGCAAGCCAAACAGCATTTGTGAAGAAATAAGGAAGATGAAAAAAGTTCCCAAATTAGTTCAATCTAATGCACCGGAAGGATTGTCGACGAAAGAGATGATTACAACTAAGAAAAAACAGAAGGAACTCTAAAAGAGTAAGAATTAGTTAATGAAAGTTAACAAAAAGCATTTAAATATGCTAGATTAACTTACTAAACCAAAAGAGTTTTAGTTTGATATTCCCAGTCTAAGATAACCTTCAACGACCAAAATCAATGAAATAAGAGGGAACACCTTACAAAAAGAGTAACAAGAAGTAAGGTAAAAGTATGAAGAGTTCACGAATGATTGAGAAAAGGAAGCAAAGACGATTCGTTTTTCAGTAAATATCGCAAAATATTCATACAAATTTATTAAGTTTGAATTAAATTACTTAATTCGCTAACTCCCTCTTAACTTATCAATGCATATTATTATTGTTGTCATTTAAGTTAAGGGATGTACCAATGGATTGCCTTCTTCATTAATGATGCCTGCTTAGTGCAAGTTCATTACCACTTGCTTGTAGTCATTGAATTCCTCCAATTGTTCCCTAGCATATCATCTCCTGGCGCACTCTTTTATTTTGCTCAAGTTATTTTTACTTGCTCTAGTTTAATTAAACTTCTCTCCTTTAACCTCCTCAATCTCTCTTTACCTTCTTTTTCTTTGAGAGGTTGCTTTCAATAAGTATGAGGAGCGTCCTTTTTACTCTATAAGTTAAGTTAAGTGTTAATGCTTACAGCTAAATTGCAATGAGTTCTGCAACTTATGCGAACTCTGGGCGCATTGTGACCATGAGATTTTGGCTTTTATTTATCCTATCAAGTCTCTGGCCTTTAGCACTATGAATCATCTCGCTTATACCCTCTCTGTCAAGCGACATTAAAACGTCACAGATCCACCTTTTGTCAAGGCGGATACAATCACATTGATCTGGCAGGAACTTTAGCATATCTTGCCGGTTCTCCGAAAATTTTATAAAGTCGTCTGCTGTTAATCCCTCAATCTAAGGCACCGCAGTTATGATTACTTCATTTCATATTCTAAAACAGGTTAAAGAAAATTACTTATATTTTTCACCGTTAATAATAGCCTTTAAAAAGTAAATGTTGTTGCATGTGATTTTAGGTATATAGGCATTCCAATCTTGTGAAAGAAAATCATACAATTCTTTCTTACTACCAACCTTTTAGCAGATCTGATAAACGTTAACTTGGGGGTAGTTCATATTAAGGTCCATTTAATTTTTCGTATTCAAACAGATAAAGTTTTAATTAATTAATATACAGTTTTAATTAAATAATTTTATATATTGTATAAACAGGGCCTCTTTACTAAATCGAAGAATCATTTTTGACAGTACGCATTTTTCCATAGAGAATTCCTACTACGCTCTTAGTAAAATTGTCATTGATAAAATGAAAAAGTTAAGAGCTTTAAGAAACAAAATTACAGACTATTTTTTGAATCCTAATCGAGGGTGCTAACATTGAGATGTGAATACTTCTTCAGATAATAGCAGTGATGATGAGCATTCAATCCATTCCAAAGAGTTATAATAGTACTCAACATCTACGCTCATATAAATAGGAAGCAAATGACCTCAGCCAATTAAGGTATTTCAGCTCAATTAATAAGCCCTAAATTAATTAGAGAGAAAAATAAAAGACTAAAGAATTTTGGAAGCCCCTTAAGCTTTACTATAGGACTCAAGAAAGAATTAGCACAATATTTAGTAGTCCTCCATTTTAAATTAAGCCTTATCTCAGAATGAGATTTTGGAAAGCGTGATAAAACCCCATTAGTCAATTAAGAACAAAGATTGGGAGATAAGAACAATTAAATTAAAACATAATTATTATTGGCTGAAATTAATTATAATTAGTCTAATTATTAAAACTATTGGTTCGATTAATTGTCTCTATAAAATAAACCAATCAGGATGTGTAAATTTGATTTTAGTCTAATTATAATTAATTTCAGCCAATAATATTTATGTTTTAATTTAATTGTTCTTATCTCCCAATCTTTGTTCTTAATTGACTAATGGTGTTTTAAGAGCATTGATAATATTTAAGTATAAGAAAGACATTGACACAACATAAGAAGACTAGTACCTATAGAAACGTTTATGCTCTAACCAATAAAGCGAAGCCATATAAACAACCGTTAAAGACAACATATAAAGTTAAATCAACTAACTTAGCTAACCTCATCCGGATTCGCTAGAAGAATCTAAGTCTAGTAGTGATATGAATAAAGCACTAATTAAAGGCTCTAATTAAAAAACTTGCAAAAATAACAAATTTAGTTACAAACAAGCAAAAGAGTCCTTGACCATTGATAGAATTGATTGGTAATAGTAATCATATCCCAAAAGTAGATAGTTTAAAAAGTTTAAACATATAGTTATAAGCTTTATAGATTAAAGTATAAATTGTAGTGATGAGCAATTCAGCTGTACAAAATTAAAGAGTCAGATAAGCTCTTAACTTAATGTAAATCTTTCTCTATCGAGTATAAGAAAGTCTCTGAAACAGAAAAGAAACTTAACCTATAAAAAGTGATACTATCTCAGCCCGCGGGTTAATATGACAAAATCTAAACTCCAAAGATCAATGTCAGCTTACTTTTTCCAAAAAAATCTTCATGAAGATAAAACAATTATTAGTATAGATGAAAGTTTGCTAAGGTTTAGCTAAAACTAAACTAAATGGTTGTGTAATAAAGGAAAATTGAACCATACTACTGGGTCCTCTAGATTAAAAGACATCAGTATCATTGGGGCGCTTAGCAACAATAATCAGGCTTATTTTACTGTAAACACAGGAAGAATACAAAGTAAAATAGTTCTGTACTTTATCCTGCGCCTCGCAGCTGAATTATGCAAAGCATTTCTTTATGCTAGACAATGCTTCATACCATCGAAGTAAATATTTAATAGAGAAGCTTAAATACAATCAAATCCCTATCATGTTTCTTGGGTCCTATCATTTTTAATTGGCCCCAATAGAAAATGTTTGCATAAATTTAAAAGTAAAACATTCTACAAATGAGAGCGGAGCTAAAGTAATAAAAGAAACTACTTTTTGCCGTTAAAGGGAAAAAACTGTATATTAGGGAACTTATGATAGTAGAGATATGTTAAGCTATATTGATGCTCAATGTAGATTGGGCAAGCTCATGCTTTCATAAGTGTATAATTAAAGCCCTTGAAGACATTATACTTACAATTTATGAGTAATTTAAATAGTGGTCTTAAGGTAGTTGTAAAAAGATTCACTTAAAGTTAACAGATTGCAGTTAATTTTGTATACTATTGAATAATTCAGCCAGGATAAGTTGCTAATTATGATTTAATCTTATTCGATAGAAAGTGGAAATAAAGCAAAAATAGATAATTTATTTAACCCTTTGACTAGAGATTTTTTAAAAACTATTTCGTCAATTGTAAAGGTTAAGACAGTCTACTAAGGTTAGACCTTTGTCTTGTAAGTGTCTTTTCAATTAAAGTAAAAGCTTAAACCTAATATTTATAATAGAGTTTGTGACAAAAAGAAAAGAGTTACATAATATTTAATTAATGAACCAATTTGTAATTAATAATATGATCTTTAAAAGTATTTTTACTAGTATCATGAGATAAGATTCCTTAGCAAAGCTTTAAAATATTTATAAAGCCTAGGTATTTTATCTAGTCAAAACTATTACAAAAATCATCTTAAATCAAAAATAAAAACAACTAATAAAGGGTTTGATAGGAAAAAAAATTACAAAATTATGAGAAAAAAAAGTATTCAAAAATATATTGGGAAAATGAAATTATTAAAAAACATTCTAGGGCCGTAATTATTCGTAAGTATAAAAAATTTTAAACAAAGTGTCATTCTTGTATTTTTTTAGTTTTTTTAAGAAAATTGAGATTATTCCGCAGACCCTCTGCGGATTCTTGATTCCGCAGAGGGTCTGCGGAATAATTAAAATAAACTCATAGATAAATAACCTATAGAGTAATTCTAATAATATTTAAAACTTTTTATATTTCATTTATTTATGTTAATTCCACAGACCCTCTGCAGATTCTTGATTTCGCTGAGGGTCTGTGGATAACTAGCTTAGTAAGCATAGAAAAATTTAAATTTATTTTTGTAAATTTTAAATCGTTATATAATAATATAAACTATACTATTATTTCATTCTTAAAGATGACTTTAGTTAACTATAGTTAAGCTTTAATAATCTTTTTAAATCGTGTTGCATTTTTTTGAAATTTATATAGTCAATATTGAAATTGAAATTTGTTGAAAATAAATAAACGTAATATTTAATTTTTTATTTATTTACTTAACTACTTTTGTTTATTTCCCTATGAAATTGCTTTCAAATACTAAACATTAATCATTATAATATTTTTTATTCTTAAGTTTCCCTATATAATTTAATATGCATTGTGCTAATTCAAACTAACTAATCGAGTAATTATAATATTTCAAATTAGGGATCAATTTATTTATATACCCTTAAAATAATTTAAAGCATGAGGACTAATGTTAATTCTATTTATTTTTGTTTGAGTAAATAGACTTTCTTATGTGTCATTTTATAATAATAATAATATAATAGAAATAAAACAATTTTATTTAAAAATAATTGGTTATAGATAAAGTGAAAAAGTTTAAATTGTCAGTAATAGAATAATTTGACTTATAGTATTTACAAAAAATCAAGCTCATAAAGTTAGCCTTAATATAAAAAGCTTTTCAAATAAAGAAAAGATATAATTTTACAAAACAATTCAACAAATAACTCAATATATAAATTAACTAATGCAAGAATAAATGATTGATTGCTCAGATTAAGCTCAACAGATGCAAGCTACAATAAAATACTTAACATGTAACAGAGTGGTGTACAGATGTCTCTACTGCCTAAATGACTAGGGTATTATAAATTATTATTGCAGCAGAAAAATTATATTTCATAAAAGAAACTCTCATTAAGCTGCTCTCAATAAGTTAAACATCTTCAAAAACTTCAAGTTATAAATTAATAGAGATATTAGTAATACCCAAACCAAATGTGAGGAGTAGGAATAATATTCTCCTAAAAAGAAATCAAAAATAACTAAGAAAAGCAAAAAATCATTCAATAAGAAATCAAAGAAAACAATTAAAATGAGTGTGATGAGGATTTATATCTTGATGATGACTTTAATGAAGATATCAATTAGCAATAGCAGTATTCAGTAAATAAATTATAGAATTAAGTGATTCAGAAATAAATTACAGAAACTATCTAAATGATTGGGAAACTTAAAAAAATAATAATAATTAAGAATTAAATAATAGCTCAATTAATTAATTGCTCAAAATTTATGAATGATTCTAAGGATAAAAAAATATTCTTTCTCAGCATATCCTTCAAGGCCAAGATAAATATAAGAAAAAATCAGAACTCAAATAGTTAACTAAGAGAGTTGTATAGAATATAGAGTTTTCTGGAGACAATATCAGAAATAAAATTGACGAAATTAAGTAAAATTACTCTCATGATTCAACCGTTCAAGAATTTCTAATATAGGAATTTTAACAAAAATCTTTGATATTTCTAATTTAAACTTTTGAAGTTTCTTTAATGACTTTAGACTTTCAACTGAAAATATAAATGAAGCTTAAGATATTGCAGTTAATCTACGATCTTACCTTGACATCAAAGCAATAGAAAATCAAAGAATTGGATAAGAAAAATTCAGAGAATAAGTTCACAAGAAGTTCATGAATTCTTTAATATAAAAGCAGAGACTGGAGCATCAATACATCGACTCAAAATTTGATACTCCTCCAATTAAAATTTAAGCAGATATTTTCAAAAAAGATGCTCTTAAAGTTGTTGGAGAAAAGCAACTTGAACTTCAAGGAGAACTATTTTTTGGAATTGAAATAGATTATCCTAGGCCGCTTGACTTTGAGAATAAATAAGGAAAGAAGTTTTTAAATTACAAAACCCAGTCAATTCAAAACCTATTTAATTTCTAAATAGAACATCTTTAAGAACAAGGTTATTGTTTTATGTGGACGATTTCAAGTTTTTTTACAGAGGCAATGGCATTTTTATTATACAAAGGCTACAAGCAATAAAATTTAATTAAAATAGATTAGGGTTGTTGATTAAATAGTTTATTTGAAAAAAAAAACTTAAAAAGGTGGATATGTCAATAGAATGGGCTATCATGTGAGACACAACAAAGAGATATGTCTTGTGGGATTGAAAGGGAATCCACCTCCAGAAATGCAGCCTTACAGGGCATAAGATATTATTGAAGCTGTGGCAGAGGGAAATTCTAAAAAACCTATCGAAATTAAAACTATTATGAAAAAAAATTATTCCTGGGAAAAGCTATTGCAGTTTGTTTGTCAAGGACTGAAATGAGGGGTTTGACTATGCTTCAATTGGGGACGAACTTACCATATAATGAATATCAGATTTAATTTTAGATTCAAAAATTATTTTCATTTCAAAATTTTTACCAAATTAAAAATATCTTAAAATTTATTTGTAGTAAAAAAAGTTTTATTCTAAAATATATGAAATTTTACATATAAAAAAAGAGCAGGAAACTATCCCCCCATCCTTAAAATTTATTTAATAAGCAACAAAAATTTATTTAATTTTTGAATAATTTTTCATTATTGTAGGAATACAATCGATTTGGGAAAATTAATTTAAATTATATTAATTAAATATTAAAATCATGGCAGTTATGATTTCCAAAGTGACTCAAAATTCGAATCTAAGTAGATCCTACGGTAGATCGCGCAATTTTAACTGGATATTGGCAAAGTTCCGAAGTCATCCCAGGAAACGAGATATTTTGATTTTGAGTTAACTCCCAAAAAACTGTAAAAGGGATTTTATTTCTCGCTAGGGCGCTGAGATCAATTGGGTTTAATTAAAGTCGAGTTATCTTACTCCAGAGATGTGATAAAATAGTACCACCAATAATAAAGTCCAGCTAATTTTAAATTCTCTATCGAATGAGCCTTAGATCATTTAAATTTGTCAACTTTAACTGACAATAATTTTAAATAATTTAAATATATTTATAATTAATTTTCCAAATTAAAATGTATTTCTAAAATATTATTCTATTAGGCTCTCTACATTTATAATCTCTTGATACGATTGACAGCTTTGAATGAGATACCATTTAGCTTAAAAATGTTTGCTATAGATTAAGCAGATATCTTCAACTCAGGGAACTGACGATGAAACATAGTGGCACGTTGATCAAGAGAAAAGTGAGCCCAATATCTCAGAATCTTCATTGATGAGATATTCAAAATGTCGCGATTGAAATTTAGTCCTTCTCTTAGATACAACTCAACTATTATTGCTTTAATTGCAGAGCAAGTAGACAGTGAGAGTGAACATTTGAGGCATTAGTAATAGTGTAATAGACTTGTAATTAAATATAGTTTTCATTTATTCACTGTATATATCACATCTATAGCGTAATTTAAACACTAAATCTATGAACTATTCACCATAAATTGACCCCAATAGCTTGTAGTTAGTGTCTCGCATTTAATTAATAACCCCAGCCCCTAACAAGTTATCAACATATCAAAGCACTTATAATCCTCATTATGGGGTTTTTGGGTTTTGATTGTAGCCTGAACTCAAAGATGGCTACTTCTGGCATTGGTCTTAGGGCCAGGAGATCCTATAACTGAATTAAAAGCACCTATGAGTCGCGATGATCGATTAGGGGTGAGAGGAAGCTGATAATACTACGAGAGATTGGGTTGTCAGGGCTCAGCATCTTTGACTAAATGGGGAGGTATAATTAAAATAATTTAAGGAGAGTACATTAGAAATAAAATTTAATCAGATCCCCTATTAAAAGTTAATAGCTTTTCTATTATTGATGGAGGCCCAGTTTTAAATTAGAAAGTTAATAGATGAATAATACAAACTCATGAGACTTTCAACCAAATCACTCTTAGTATTAACCACAAGAAATTTTCAAGAAGTTTGAAAAGCTTTCAATCCTTCTCACCCAAGTTTTATCCTTTCAAAGAGAATACTTACCTAAACTTAATATAGTCTCTCTTACATTAAGAAAACTAAAAAGCTAAGGCTGCTAATGTTACATAAAAAAATGGAAAAAAGCTACATATTTAAATTATGGTTCCAACTACTCAGCTTTAAAGTGTTCTAAAAGAGAGTCGAAAAATTTGTTTCTCCTCTCAACCCCATAAATCTAACAATAGACCTACAAAAGTCTTTCTATAATAGAAAAGGTCTCCAGCCCAATAATGCCTGCTCATTATAATAATCAGTCTCCTCCAAGCGTCCATTCAATAACTAAAACTTGACTTTTCTCACTTTCCGCAATAGGCCAAATCTACTATCTAATAAGGAAAAATAGTAAGTACGTAAGTGATGACGAACAAGATCAGTATACCCATCAGAAAACATTCTGATCTAAATAATTCATCATTAGTAAACTAAGAAATCAGATCGGTAATTAAATTGAATGTTAATAATAATTTATTTAATAATTCCAAGTTTAATAAAATTAAAAAGATGATTAATAAAACAGAAGACTTAGCAGTAAGATTTAAAATCGTATTAATAATCTACTAAAAACTAATGAGGAATCAGGCCCCCCCCCCAAATTTCATAAACTGGAACCTTAAAACTTTTTCTTAAATCTGATTCTTTTTTTTTCGCCCAAAAATCAAAAGAAAATAAAATCTTAAAATATTTTAAGATTTTTATTTTTTCACAGAATTCTATACATAAAAATTTATATAATAAAGTAAAAAAATTTAATTTTAACAACAAATAAATTCATTAAATTTTTTAATCAATCTGAAAATTATTAATATCACTTAATCAGTTGAAGAAATAAATAAAATAGGCCTAAAAGTAAATTCAAAGATCATAAACAATATCAACACTAATTTGTAGGAATTGGTATTTTAATTAAATTATAACAAAATATGGTTGCTTCTAATATTAAAGCACGACTTCCTTAAGAAATATTAAGTTAAATTATATTATAATGAAAAAAAATTATACATTCGACTGTTTTATAAAAATAAATTGATACTTATAAAATATTTAGATCATATCATAACTTCAAAATACTTTTTGTACAGAACTATTAGTAATTAACTCTACTTATTATCATTAATAAATAAATTTAGTTTTTAATTGAGTTATGATTTTTAAAAAAATTAGAATAATAATAAATGGAATGTTATCTTAATTTTGTGTTTTAGAGGAAGACGATGATAAAGACGATGAAAAGGGAAATTGGAAAAATCAAAATATGAGGCTCATCTTGGCATCGTCGAAGAAATAGGCTTGGCCTAAATATACGCTAACGGCCTAACGACGCACGACGCACCATTAATCACAAAAACAAAGGTAAGTTACAGTGGCTGATATCTTAAATGTGGTAATATCTTTCTATTTAAAAATACCATATTTAAATTAAAAAATAAATACCCTATTTTTAATATACAAAATTAAAATAACATTACATTACCTTGAGTTGTGAATGATTTTATAATTAAGATCTTTAATAAATCTTGATTATTTTTTAATTTCTCTTAAATAAGACTAATAATAAATCATAAATTAATGATATTTATATATGTTAAGACAAAATTTACAGATAATTTTCTTGTTTTGCTTAAACTACTCGCACAAATATTATAAAGTGAATAAAACTATTATCAAATTACCATTAATAATAAGTGTAATAAATCTCTGTTACTAAATTATTTTCAATAAGCTTTAAATGCTCTTTTTGGTTTTTTTGTTACTTTTATGTGTAAATTTATTATATCAATTCCTTAAAATCTCTAATTTTTCGATATTTTCATTTAAAAATGCTAAATAATGCTTGAATTAATTAATGACTAAATTTATTTCAATATAAAATTAAGCAATTATTTTACTTAAAAAATAAATTATTATTCCTACAATTCAAATATTGCAAGAAATTAAGAAGTTTCAATTTTTAAAACCAATTTATTATAAAGATAATTTATCGATTAAAAAAAACAATTTAAAAAGTAAAAATTTCTTTTGGATTAAATTTAACAATTAAAACTATAAATAATCAAAGTCTTTAATTATAAGGAATAAAATAAAAAAGGCTTTTAAAGCTATTAACAAAATTTAATCAAGAAACTTAAAATTCAAACTTAAACTAAATAGATCAAATATAGGAGTTTGTTGAATGATTTAAAAATCAAATAAATTTAACATATCACTGTTTAATACTAAAATCAAACCATCAATCTTAGACGTGACGTAGACGTATGTGTGAGTTGACGTGGCAAATTCCGTGACGTGGCAGTCGTGAAGTAGAAAACTCCGAAAAAACCATTATCGCTATTACCTAGTCTTCTCCCAAAATCAAGATGTCACCCAGTTATAACCAGGGGACAGAGCTCGTGAGATTCATAATATAGGAGTTTAAATAATAGTATTTATAATATATAGTTAAATAAGAATAATAACAATTTATATTTAAACAAATTTATAGAAAACGAGAATTTCAGTTATGCTTTATAATATACCATTTTTAATTAAGGTTTCATAAATAATTTTTTAAATTAGTCTTTTACATTCATAAATTATTTTTAAATAAATAGTCATTTTCCATTATAGAAATTATCATTGTATAAATTAAAGAATTTTTTGAAAAATCAAGAAAATATATAATAAAAGGTCAATTTAATATTTTAAATATTAAATAAATTAATATATATGTAAATTTGAAAGGATCCTATTTTATTTATTTCTTCAACTGATTAAGTGATATTAATAATTTTCAGATTGATAAAAAAATGAATTTTTTGTTGTTGTAAAAATTAAATTTTTTTTAACTTTGTTATATAAATTTTTATGTACAGAATTCTGTGAAAAAATAAAAATCTTAAAAATATTTTAAGATTTTATTTTCTTTGGATATTTTATCTTCACTTGATGGAAGATTTTTGGGCGAAGAAAAAAGATTCAGATTTAAGAAAAAATTTTATGGTTCCAGTTTATGAAATTTTGGGGGGGCCTGAGCAATCTAACTAAGAATAGCGAAAGAATATAGAAACCACCAACTAGATCTATAACAAACAATTAGAACTAATAGTTACTGTTGAAAACCTCTATAAGACGCTATCAAAAGACATATAAGGCGTTGAGCTAATGACCAAGGACTTTATCTTGAAAACATAAATACCCCTACATCAAAACCCCATGAAGATGCTTTACCTATTATTGACGTCATTAAATCATTTAAAAGAACATCTATACTTAAAGTCGAAGGTAACAAACTATTCATGAGATATCGATTGAATAAAGTCCAAGAATCTTCTCTCTTCTAAACATGAAATAATATACTATCATCAAATTTTCGATAATCTTATTAAAAACTTTAATTTCATTGCTTAAGACCTAAAAGAAAATTGAAATCTCAATTTCTGTGAAGAATCGATTCAATACCTAAATCATTTCTAACCATTCATGATTAACGATCGCCTTTATTAGAATTGGGCAAAGTTAGATTAATATAAGGAAGACTCAAAAAAGTATAAACCTTAATCACTAGATTAAATCATTGAAACTATATACAACTTTAGAGCGATGATAATAGACATAGTACATACGTTTGCATTTGATGCAATGATTGGAGAAATAACTTGGAAAGAAACAAAACCAGTAGCACTCAGACAATATCCAAAAACAGGGAGATACTACTGAAGAAGATTGACTTTCTTACCCAGACAATGAGAGACAGAAAGAAAATTGGAAATTGGTCTACATGACCAGAAATACAATGATTCACTATTATGAAAAGGGCTTAACCCTTACGTGTTAATATACATATTAGATCGGGGGTACCCAGAGACCTCATTGCGATCACATTATTGTTATTACTATTATTATTATTATTATTATTATTATTATTATATTATTGATAGAGGCCCTATATATAAACTATACTATCATAATTAATCATAAAGCTACCAAATAGTTATAATGATTATAAAACTATATTTATTTAAATTTAAATTCGCAATTAATTGAAAAATTACTCTTGAAGTTTTACTAAGGTATCTTTTTTTTAAAAATCAGGATTTAAATATTTGATTCTGTAATATAGTATTCGAAAAATAGGTTACTTTTTTTTGAAAAAATATAGAATTGATTGAAAAACCTCGGCGGATTTTATCACCAGTAGGTGGTGATTTTTTTCCCATAGTAGAAAATACTAGTTTTTGACCAAAATTAAAAATTTTTGTGATCTAGTTTAATATAGAAAATACTCACATAGTTAAAAACCTTATAAAAGATCCTGTTATAACGTGGAAAATATAATTTATAAATAGTTAGCAATCAAGTCTTTTATCTTTTACAATTAAAATTATTTGACTCCTCATAGCATATTACAATGACTACTATGTGAAATAAATTAAAATTAGGACAATTATTTTATTTTACTTTATATAAAATCATATCTATAATTGCTAATCTTATAAAAAATTAGGTAAGTAATTTTTATAAATGATATAGTGATCCTAGTCGCAAGTTATTGGTAAAATTTATTATTGTAGGAATTCATTCGATTTGGGAAAATGAATTAAAATTAAAATTAATTAATTATTAAATACCTTCAGTTATGTTTTTGAAAAATGTCTCCAAACCCTAACAATATTATACTCTCTGGATAGCGCATTAAAAATGAGACGGTGGTTGTTATTGCTATAATGAATTTATCTCATCGCTCAAGCGAGAAAAACCCATTATACTATTTTTGGGAGTTAGCTCAAAATCAAAATATCTCGCTTCCTGGGATGATTCAGGAATATTGCCAGCAATAAAGTCCAGCTAAAATTGCGGGATCTACCGTAGAATCCAGTTATTTTTCAATTTTGAGTCACTTTGGATTTGATAACTGCCATGATTTTAATATTTAATTAATTTTTTAAAATTCATTTTCCCATATCGAATGTATTCCTACAATATTATTGATCAAATTTATACATTTTTATTTAATTATGATTAAAACTTATTTAATTACTCAATGGCATTTTCCCTCATGGTCCAGATTCATTTTTATTAATATTTGTTATATTTTTTTATTATGATTTAATTAATAACACTATAAAAATAATGTTTAGCTTAATAAATTTTCAACAGTAGTTCACGAATCGAGTAGCATCAGTTCATTAAAACTCTTCAAAATTATTTGAGAGACTCATATGCCCCCTACAAAAGATAAAATCAATAAAATTAGCTCTCAACTAACTAAATCGTAATATTCACTCCCAATAAGTATTCCTCACCATTAAAAGTGACCAAGATAACATCTTCAAAAGTTTCTGACAAAGCCACGACATTAATAAGATTTTCTTAATTTCCCTATTTAGTACTAAAATGTCATTACTCAAGAATCATTGTACGTCACGATTTGATCTTAATGAATTACTCCAAAATAGTGAATCACCCACAATTATCTTAATAATAATTGCGCTTAGCAATTCATGAATCACCTAAACTTAATAAATTAATAAATATTTATTTATTTAATGTTAAAATTATTCAAAGACGACAGGATGATCAAAACATGAGGATTTAATTATTAGTTAATAATAAAATACTAGAATACCACGCATACCTATAATGATGATAGGATTTGTTCTCAACTAACATGAAAAACATTTTCTTTACAACACCCTGTGACCCCTAAATCCCTAAACCCAATCAGATATTCTCCGATAAATTAACTTTAACCAATACAAACTTAGAATTTAATAACTAATTAGTATTTAAGCAGAGATCATTAATTTGCTATAATTAATAATTAAAGTAATAATAAATAATGGAAAGGTTAACAATAAAAAATTTCAGCCCTGTGACTTAAAATATTGTAGGATGTATTCTTTTGCTAGACTCTTTATTGACTCAAAAGTCCAAGAGGAACTACAACAACACCTATACTTCTCAATTTATGAAGAAGTTAAATTCCATGACTACATTAGTGAAATGATTTAAATCACAGAAGAACTTAGAACTTCTACAGAGAAAGAGTTTACATAGAGCATATTCAGTCACATAGAAGCGTAAGCTAGGTCCTGAAGAAGAGAACAGATTAGATGATTTACAAAATTTTTAAATATAAAAGGGCTTGTCCCTTTAATTAATTTTTTAAAAATAGATCTGGTATCCCCAGAGACCTCAATGTGATCGCATTATTATTATTATTATTATTATTATTATTATTATAATAATTATTATTATATATTAAACCAAATGGAAAGACAGCGTTCACGCTCATGATATCAGAGAGTTCCAGTCTCTATTCAGATCTAAGAATGACTTGGTAGGCTTTCTCAGGTTCTATAGTAAGATTATATTTCATTTAAACTACAAAAAGCTACTCTTTGCCAAGTGATGAGCATGTTACCATAAGGTTCTTCAAAGACTTTTTAGCTAAAGATAAAATCTACTAAAACTCGGGGAGGTGGTATAGCTCAACGTTTCATACTATGAGGAGCTCTCGGTCAAAAATATATTTCAGCAAGCTAAGGAAGATCAAAATATCATGAAATTCATTAATTACTACCCAGACTATATAGTTTTTCCAGATAGAAAATACTTCTACTGAGTACTCGGCAAACTGCAGACAGACTATCTTTCATAATTTATCAAGCATGCAAGTAGGAGTTGAAATATAGGAGACAGTATAGAGTAGGAAAAGAAAAAAAATTAGATTAAAGAGGATGTATACAGAGAGTTGCAAGAAGAACTATTTTTTTCAAGTAATAAAATCAAAAAAAACTAATATATTATTAGAGAATAAAAGGGGAACGCATTGTCAATGCTATTATAGGAATACATTTGAAATTTGTAAAATCATTCTAATTAAATTAATTATTATTCAAAATCGTGGCAGTTGAAGTTGGCCAATTTAGACGATCTTGGGCTCATTCTATAGGGAATTCAAAATTAGATGGACTTTATTATTCCGGTACTATTTTATCTCATCGAGGGAGCGAGATAACTTGAGTTTAATTAAACCCTTCAAATTAATAAAATTATAGACTCATGTTATCTCGCTCCCTCGATGAGATAAAATAGTACCATCAATAATAAAGCCCAGCTAATTTTGAACTTCTTATCGAATGAGCCCAAGATCGTTTAAATTGGCCAACTTCAACTGCCACGATTTTGAATAATAATTAATTTAATTAGAATGATTTTACCAATTTCAAATGTATTCCTACATTAAAAAAAGTCTAAACCTCGAGCTTAGAAGAAAAAGCGAGAGTACCATAAGATATTAATCTCATATCCAGATTATAAAGAAAAAAAGAATAATCGAAATGTTATAGGCTCTTCAAGAGACATACTCATGGCTCAAGAGTCTCCTGAATATAAAAGTCGGCACAATGAGCTTACAGAGTGATATAATTAAAAACTTTATTATCCAAACATTTCTCATTGCATAATAATGTTTTTGCTTAAAAATCTTTCAACTTCTAAATATGTCTTGCAATTGCCCTTTTGACCATATACAATTGAACGCTTTCAATAAAGTCTTTTATAATTCTAATATGCTGGGCTTAACCCATGTAAAAATCTTGTGCTATCTTTACTACTTATACTTTTTCTTTATCTAAGAAAATACCTCTTCTATGCAATGAATTTCTGAAGAGTATAACGTTGAAAATGCACCCCAATTTTTATTCTTTAATTTATCTTTAAACAACTTTGCTATGGTGGCTCCTCAAATTATCCCAAAAGATTACAAAGTCCTCTTATTTATTATAAAGCTAAAGATACTAAATCATTGCCTTCACGTCACTCATGTTGATAAACCTCATCTTTTAGTAATAGGCCTAGAGCCCAACCTCCATGCTCACTGCCACTATTTAAGCCATTGTTTTAAGTTTAAGTCCTTCTTTATGTCTTATTTAATTGTAGCCCAAACTTGCCCATGAGCACTGGGAAATGATTTATGGCTTGAAGATGACTTCAAAGACATATATAAATATCTTATATATTAATGCCCAGAGCTACATGACGAAGCAGCTTTGAAAAACTTTCATTTCTAATTTATTTTATTTTTTATTGTTTTCGTTAAGTTAGTCTATAGTCGGATCTCTATACTTTGTATTTGATTTTATTTAGGTAGTAAATATATTGTAGCTGAGAAAGGGTTACTATTTAATCAGGGAATAGTCTGTGAAAGACCATTGCTCTAGTATGGGGAGAATATCCCTTCCATTTGCTTATGATTTTTTCATTCTACCAAGAATTATTTTTTTATTCTGATATTTTTATGCTTTAAGGTTCTTAGAATTTTCATGAATCTATACACTAAAGTTACAAATATATCAAACAAATCTTTGAGAAACCTTAAGCAGCTTAGCAATACTATTCAATGTTTGAATGAGTTTAGTGAATTTTGTAGGGTGCAATGTACCATAACGAAGCAGCATGAAATATTTTGAGATTATCTCTTTATAAGATTAATCAGATATGCTTTTCATTATAGAGTGTTTATTTTAATTATTATTTTTAATTAATTTAATACCACTTATTATATATCATGATTAAATTTTGATTGAAGATATTTAATAAAAAATGTCTCTATAATCTACACGAAATTTAAAGTTAATTTCATGTAAAAGGGAAATTAAAATTATAGCCAAACAAACATAAAAATCGTGTCAAAAAGGGTTTTAGTCAACAATTTTTCTTAATAAAACTTGAGCAGTCAAACTTCCAACAAATCTTTCGATAATTTCAATCAATCACTATTTACTTAATAGAAAGACTTTCTTAATCATAATATAAGTGCAAAGAATATTATAAATTATAATATTTGTAATAATAGATCATGATAATTTCTAGAAGAAGCTCTAAAAATCAAGCAATAAAACAATTTCAATATATAGATATTATTTTGCCACTGGAGCTATTAAAAAATAAATTGCTAAGAACACAAGGATAAAATGTCTAAAGATAAATCTTGTCACTCAAATATCATTAAACCTCCAAAGATAAATTAATAATAATAATAATAATAATAGTAAAATACTTTTAATGGATAATCTTTGTCTATGTCGATAAATTCATCTTCTGGAGATAATTTGGTAGAAAAATATCAAATTATGGTTTACCCAGAAAGTAAAACTCTTAGTCCTCCTCTAAGACAGCTTTTTTTGAATTTAAAAAATCTGAAAGTTAATAATATCATCGATTCAAAAAATTTTGTATAGCATAACTTTAAAATTTGGGAAAGAGTTTGTCTGTAAAATCCTAAAGAAGATTATAATGGTTCATAAAAATGTTTAGTTTGCTCACAGCCCCTTAACTCGAAATTTATTGCAATTAATCATAGATTAAGTTAATGAAAAGTAATAAAAAACCACAATAAAAAATTAGAAAAAAATCATTACATAATCTACCATATAAAGAAACAAAACAAAAAAGTCTAAAGTTTAATATTCAATGCACCCATCATAGATGAAAAGCTAGTCAATTGATAACTATGAAGAGAATAAGGATGTTAGGAGTTGTTTGAAGGAAATTTATAACTTTAATTATAGGAAAAAAAATTATATGACACCTAATGTTAAAACTGAGAGAGACTTAAATATTTCTTCAAGTATAATCAACATATTTATAGTATTTAATGGCTAAGAAAATTTAGAACCTAGTAGAAACGCGTAAAAGGTGTTAAGATAAACTACAAACAAAATTAATGTGATTAGAAAGATAAAATAAATAGAAACAGTCTTGTAACAGGTAGAGAGGCAATACCATATGTACAGCAAATCAAACACAAAATCTTCATTCAACTTTTTAATATGAGCAATTTATACAGTGCAACACCTGACTCTTCTCAATTGTTTTATGAGAATTAAAATTCAAGATATCATGCTTATGGGTTCTTCTAGATTAGGAATTAATTAAAAATATTATTCTTAAATTTTAAACTGAAAATAACTTAATAAACTAAAACATACTTCTTCAAGTATGAGCCTCTTAACCACTTTACAATCAATGATATCTATAAATTAAACCTAGTTCATTAAAATAATTTATAATCTTAGTAAATTAAACCAACTAATATCAGAAAGAGATGGAGTCATAAATTACTAAGAAATTGCTTTATAATTAATAGTAATTAATATTTCGTTATATACTCTAAATAATTATTTAATTTATTTTAAAGTAGAACAAGTGTGATGGGTTTTAGACATACATCATTCTAATAAAAAGTAATATAGAAAGTAGTAAAAAAGTTGTAAGTTTAAAATGTGCCAATATAACTGAAAAGTGTATTATAAATATTAGAATATGAATTCATGCGTATTTTTAAAGTTAGACAATATTTAAAAATTACTTCTTTTAGAGTAAATTTATACTAATCTTTACTTTTAAATTTCTGAGTTAGATATCTTGTTAGTCAATGGAAATTAGATAACTGATCCTAGGAAGTCAATTAAAGTGAAAATTTGAATGATAAGTGACGCTACAAATAGTAGACAGTATTACACTGATTTAATTTAAAATTTAACTTCATTTTGTCGGATTAGTGCAATATAAAGCATAAATTTTTTATTAAAAAAATTATATATAGTAATGAGTTTACTACAAATTAAAAGAGTTAATTTTATATTTAAATTATAACTCTGGTACTATCTATTCGCAATATAATAGAATCTATTCCCCTCCTAAACGTTTCTATTTAGATTTATATTTGTTTTTATATGAAATCATGTTTATAATCATCATTGGAACGCTGAGTAATAGAACATACCGGGTGAGGACAAACAGCATAAAGCCACAACGATTATCAAGCACTAATATTTCCATTGATAAGAAATATCATTTTTATTAACTATTTAATAAATCAAGAAAAGGCACATATTATTGTAGGAATACATTTGATTTGGGAAAATGAATTAAAATTAAATTAATTAAATATTAAAATCATGGCAGTTATCAAATCCAAAGCGACTCAAAATTGAAAAATAAATGGATTCTACGGTAGATCCCGCAAATTTAGCTGGACTTTATTACTGGCAATATTCCTGAATCATCCTAGGAAGCGAGATATTTTGATTTTGAGCTAACTCCCAGAAAAAAGTAAAAAGGGTTTTTTTCGCTAGGTTGATGAGAAAAAATCATTATAGCAATAACAACCACCGTCTCATTTTTAATGCGCTATCCAAAGAGTATAATTTTGTTAGGTTTAGGAGACATTTTCCAAAAACATAACTGAAGGTAATTCATAATTAATTAATTTTAATTCATTTTCCCAAATCGAATGTATTCCTACAATAGTTATATTTTACAATTAGTAATCTTTCTTAAAAATAGAGAGAATTGAATTTATAAAGAGAAAATTTGATTTAAAAAATACATGATCTCATATTTAATTCAAATTACTGCTGAGTTCAAATGGCTCTATACATTTTAATTACAAATCATTATTAAATTATTCAATTTTACAATAAATTATTCATATTTGGCAATAATTTAAAAGTATTAAGATTTAAATAATTGGGATTAAAATTAATTGAAATTATAATATAAGTATAAATGTGAGTGTATATGCAGAAAGAGAAGCAACAAGTTTCTAACTTTCCTTGAATTTAAGAAATTAGGCAGTCATTTATTTTATCTCAAAAGTGGGCTTGTTCACATCGCTTTTCCTTATGATTAGCCATGATAATGATTTTTAATTATATAAAATCAAAAATATTACAATAAATGATCTTTAATAAATTTATTTCATATAAACATTTTTAAATTATTAACAGTTTATATCTATAGCTTATTTCTTAAGTTTTTTACTGCACTAAAGTTATTGCTCAATGGTGGTAGTAGCAATCTACTGTTTTTTAATTATATGTATTTGTAAATTAAATATTTATAATAATATTGAATATTAATTATAGTTTCCAATTCATGCAGGCCAAAGTTAAACTATCATCAGTTATCTCAACTTTGAAGTCATTCGAGATATCAAATCCTAATAACTCATACTTAGAAAGCAAAGAATCTCTAATTTTACAATTAATGTAAATAATATTAATATAAATTTTTATAATTATGTTTATATTGTAAATAGAGATAGTTTTAATCAAAACTATTAAGCATTTAATCCACAGAAATATAAGTTTTTTTGATAATTTTAAATATAAGTAAAAAATTATTAATTTTATCCATATGTAAATTTGTAAAATTATTTTATAGATTTCTTATAGAGAAGCATTGAATTAATAAGTTTTATTATTTGTAGTTAATGATCATCGAGATGAGTTGTTCCTTTGTTTAATTAAATATTTTTATGATATTATTACAAAACTTTTATCTCTATCCTTTCAATATATCTCTTTAAACCTGTAAATTCTATCATTGGTTTCTTCAACTAACTTATCATCAAAGGATACTGGAGCATGCTACTTATCAGATAGTTCATTAATTTCTTTTCTTCTTCAACCTTGAGATTCCTAGAGTATTTTACTTTCTTTTTATATTGCATTTTCTGAATTACCGTTCTTTAAGAGATTTATAGGCTGGTTTTAGCATAGAGTCAGATTGATGAAGTTTGTCTCTTACTCTATTAAAAGTACATGTCAGATTCACAGACTATTTAGATCTTGAGAGTCTTGATAAATAATGATGAATAAGAAACGGATAGCAAATCCTGAAACTGAATAAGCAGATCGCCTGTAAGAGTTCACATCAATCGCTCTACAACTAAATTAACCCTGATTTGTCTATCGATATAATTAACTTAATTCAAAGAAACTGCAAGAGAGTGAGTAAAGTGAGCAAGGGAAGGAAGAATGAATGTTTATAACTAAGTGTTAAACTAAAATAAATGAATAACTTTTCATATTAAGTAAACTCTTAAATGGATTAGAATTATCTTTCTTTTCTTCCTCTAGTGCTCTGCTAGGACCCATATTTCTTCTGTTTTAGCCAGTATCTGTATTTATGTTCATTTATCAAGGATTTATACCTCTTTAAAAATTCTCTTGTTTATTTAATGAATGGCCTGGAACTTTGTTTCTCTATGAACCTTATTTTGCATTATCTTTCATAAGAATTATACCAATTTTAGGTTTTCCTAAAAACTTATAAATTATAACTTTAATTAAAATAAGGATGTTTCTAATGCTCCTCTAGCTTAGCCTCTCTAATTAGAATGCCTTGCTTCTTTTTGTCTTCTGGAGAAATGGAATATCGTTTTTTTGAACTTCTACAATGATTTCAGTGAGATAACCTTCTCCTAATAGTACCATTAATGCCAAAGAAGAAGCTGCTTTCTGGAGGCTTGGTAGAGGTTTCTTCCTGATAGGATGTAATCTAAAAACTCTTAATATTTTTCAGCATTCTCATAGAAATTAATGACAGAAATCTCTTGATAATTTGATATTTGTATCATCATAATCTCTTAGGTTTTGAAAGCTTTCTTCTTCTCTCATAGTATAGCTTTAAATTGATATTTTTTGGCCTTCCCTAGTTAAACCAACTACATTTTGAGTTAATTAGAATCAATTTATATTACCATGTTAAATGAGATATCGATCAAGGTCTTCTTAGCTTCTGAATCTTAATATCATTATTTCATTGCAACACTCGTTGGTTCCATCTTTATTCCTTTCACCTATTAACAAATTTCTAAAATTAGAATTTATAAACTTCTGGATCCCATTGTTTAAAATCCTACTATTACATATTGGCTTCTAAAAAGAGGTCAACCCAGTAAAGATAAGTAGAGAAAGTTTGCAGAAGCTGCATAAACATTAGAGATAGAGCTCTATTTTTATCAATTTAGTTCCATTTAATAAGTACTATTTTAGTTAAATTAAATCATTGCTTGTACTAACTTCGTTTAATTTTAATTGAACGAATAGTACCAAAACTTAATTAGTAGCTAATATTAAACTTATGAGGTTTTAATTTAAAAGTAAAAATATAGTTTAAAACATAATTGAAAACAGTACCGACCAGAAATTTTTCTAAATTAGTATCATAATCAAATTATTAAAGGTGAAATTAAGAAAGGTATACTTAGTATAAAAATGAACTCTTAATGCTAAAATTAAAGAATTATTATTTCAGTGGCAATTCTCATTTAGTATAAATATAGCTAGTATATTTTAAAGTACTTTATAATAGAAATTCAAATTTAAACATTTTGGCTTGCACAATCACAACTCTACTTAAGATCCACTAAAAAGACAGAAATTATATATTGAGATAGAGGCAAATTTGAGAGCTACAGAATTTGAAGCAGTTTCTACTTCATTTAAGTTTAAAAAAAGAAAAGACAGCAGAGATGGGAGATAAATATTAATTGAAGGTTTTGATTAAGTAAATGAATAGATATTAATTTAAAAGTTAAAAACGTTTTAATTTTAGGAGTGTTAAAATTATTTTTTAACTGAGTCTAGTTTAAAGAAGAACCTTATAAGGATTCACTCTAGATAGGCTAAGGTATATTTTAAGCATAATAAAGTGGATATTAGGTACCGACTGGTGTGAAGATTTTTACTCACCAAGCTAAAGCAGAAAGCTTATGAAAAAGTACCACTTACACGAGTTCTTGATTTAAGATATAGAGGCATTAAAATTAGAATATGCAAAAAAGATGAGCCTATACTATTGAATATTAAGAATGTTTTTAAGGAAGCTCAAAAAATGGAAGAGATTAAAATTAATTTTTCAAACAGCAATAAGACTTTTAAAGTATGCTTCTAAGAGATAGCTATGTATATCCCTGTATCAAATTATGTTGATCTTAGTATCTGTATTTGAGAACTACTTGAATAAAGACGTGCTTGCTAAAGTGCATTTCATCGTGCATGATGAGTATGCCTACAAAGTATTTTCATTCAGATATCTCATTAAGAATGAGCAGTATTAAAATGGAGTTTGCTAATTAATATATGATACTCATGGACAAAGAGAAAAGATATTACAAAATATTGATTACATTAGATTGAGTAATAGTTGGCTTTGAATTTAAGTTCAAGAAATTTGAAATTACTTTAAAGGAATATCTATATATTAATAAATATCAGATGATTTTAATGATATATTCTCAGAAATTATTAAGTGTGTCAAGGATCTTAAAGAACTTGATTTATACACAAAGATTTGAGTCCTGAAAAGATATGTGTGTGTATATGTTAATATATTTTCTATAGTAATCAATGTAATTTTTATAAAAAAATTTTGACATTTAGAACAGTTATCGGCTTCAAGCAGAAAGATTTTTATATCTTATCAGAATGTATTGTTGTATTGTAGAAACCAGAAACTCCTCTAATTGACTTATAAAAGTTTTTTTAAATGTGAATACATACAAATATGTAAGGGTCATTAAATTTTTGCGGCTAAATTTAGGCCTAAAATCTTTTGCGGATATAAGTCCAAATTAGAGTTCTTGAAAAATGGAAAACAAAATAGTAAAAATGATAAAACTATAAGATACAAAGAGACATTAAGTTGATAAGCATAGTAATTAGTAAAGTTATTAGTATAATAGGAATTAATAATTAAAAAAAGTTATAATTGAAATCATGTTAAGTAGTTGTTATCGTATTCCAATGAGGATATAAGGCAAAATATTGTTACTTTAACAAAATACTTGGTGCTTCAGGCTATTTCCATAAAAGATAAAAGTGGGCAAATGATTCTGTATATGTATAGCGGGATGTGTGGGCGGTAACTGCAGTAATATTAGAATGCTGTAGGGAAAGTATGTGATAATAACTTAGTAGCAAACATTAATATAGCATATACAATATGCTGAGATGTATAAAAAAATAAGATTAATTTTAAGAAAATTAAAAGGATAGTAGATAATACAATCGTAAAAACATTAGCTTATCATAGATAATTATTTGATTACATGTTAAAGCCGATAGGGAGCAATATTTAAGAGATATAAAAAAGACAAGCATATAAAAATTCATTTGATATAAAACAATTAATATTCGTTAAATAAATATTATTTTCACATATAACCTTCGTTTTCTTTTCCAACCCCATTAATAACCCAACAATACCGTATATATATATAATATTTAAACATCTTATTAAGGGTTTTGGGGTTTTAAATTATAGGTAATATTTATTCCCAATTTCACTAAAACTTTAAGTTGGTGAACAGAAATATCTTTTGTTTTATCTATTTATGAGTGTTTCTTAACAGTTCATGAAAAAAGAGCAGGTGTGCTCTATAAATAATACGAGAATCAATTTTAGTTACTTATAGACAATTAAGAGAGACTTTGTAATATCTTGTACTTCTTCTTGCTTATTATATTTTAAATTGTAGAGAGCTGCGAAGTCTGATTAATAAGCATTAGTTTTTTTAATTAGCAAAAAGAGATTATAACTCCCCTTAAAAATGAATTTACTAGTATTAATGATCATTACTTGAATTTACTTTGAATTAAGATTTGATATTCCTCAAACATATGATAAATCACCCTCTATTATCAATTTTTTCTATATCTTCTTAACAGCATTTACAATTATGTAGCCAAAAGCATTATTAAGGGGTTCGATCTGATCTTTGGTACTTTTATAGATTTCTATAACTTTCTTCTTTACCTCCTGAAGTTTCTACTTTAATTCTATTGATTTTTTTAATTTAGTATAGTTATCATTTACTTATAGTTTAAATTCAGCCAGTGACCATTTAGAAGATTTTCACAAATAACTTCGTCTAAAATTGTTGTCTATTCTAATTACACTTTTTAAATTAAGCCGTTTCATTCTTAATAAACTTGAATTTTTTCCCCAATTACTTTATATTTTTTATTAGAATTCATGCTCTATTATATAGTTTAATATTAAGTCCATTAAACTATCTCCCACTTCTTTTGATTTCTTCAATGTTGTAGTCTCTCTATAATAAAGAAAGTCATTATTATGTCTTAGTTCTTCTGATTATTATCACTTTTTATTTATGCTCAAATCCATCGAATGTGCTCTTTTAGCATAAGCTGCAAGTTCTTGATATACCTTTCTGACAATATACAATTGAGAATTCTTTTATCCACATTTATGAAGTCTTTTACATCCTATTTTTCTTGCAGCAGACTTTTAAGCCCATAACTCTCTCATAAATATGTCGTTTCTATCCATGTATCTGAGCCATTTTTGCGTTAAAGAATTTTAAGACTCTTTCAAACTCAACCTTAGTGGCTCTTATTTCCTTTTAAGTCGTAAAGTTTAACTTTAAATGAAAATGTTAAACTCTTCACTGTTTTCATAGCTATCAAGTTTCTTATCAAACCACAGATTCTATTGAAATTTTGAAGAATAAACTTTGATAATGATTTTTAAGTCGTTTTAAATCTTACGGCTCATCAGTTTTTGGTGAAGTTCTCTTTGTAATATTTATTTATTGAGTGGTCAATCAAGTTATTTTAAATTTTAATCTTCACGCAGCTAGATTATAAACTTCTGTTTTAACCCCCAAAATCTATTGCTTAAATAGTTTTTTTATCTAAAATTAAGTCAATTAACCCTTCTCTAAGTCTTCAGAGTGAAAGGGCCAATATTAATATTTGACATGGAGAGCTTTCTTATAATTTTATTAAGAATCAGAAGTATTTAGTGTCTTGAATTGCAAAAATGCTTGCACTGATATAGTAGATTCCATTAAAAAATGGTAACAAAATTTAATCAAAATCGTAGAATTATTGACAAGTATAATGTAAGAATAATTTTACTCATATTTTTAAGTTTCCTCGATTAAAATATTAAAGTATTAGTCTTAGATTAATTTACCTTGAAATTTCTATAATCATATTTAATATTCAAAGCAATATATTTTAATAATAAGATGTAATATATAAAATTATTTAATTAATGTGATTCAAGACATCAATGACTTAAATGTTTTATCAATCGCTAATTTCTACCTTAAAAAAAGTCTCTCTCTTTGATGGATTTTAGTCGCACCTCCATATTCTTCTTCATCTTCTTAAGCACTTTATTCTTATATGAATTAAGAATATCATTGAACTCATCAGTCTCTCCTGCTCTTTCTCCTTCTTCCTCTCTGTTTTCTTAGTCATCTTCATGATCTCATTATCCTATTTTTTGAAGGTGAACTTATGAATGTTTCTTAATTAATAAACCTTATTCTGAATCTTTTGCTCTTTCTACTTCAACAATGCTTGAACCTTCTCTACATCAGTCAGTGGTTTTATGTCGTTCTATAATAGTCTTCAATTTTAGCTTATTTTTAGTACCAGACTTATTATCTTAGATAGTGGGCTCATTGCCTTTTATTTTATCGATTATCTTCTTTATTATTAGTTTCTTGCATCTACTATTACTCATTTTCATTTTCTTATACTTCTATATCAAATCCGTTATTTAATTGATGGTGATCCTTCTGGCTACTTTCTTTTGTGGTTTTAATTTTTTATGTAAAATTAATGATTTTGGGTTAATAAATTGGCAGCAAAGGAATACTATATTTTATTTTATATAATTGAAATTAATTAATTTTGAACTTATAACAATCTCCAACCTTAATATATTTTAATCATTATGATTTCATAAAAGTGATTAATCGATAATAATATTAGCAATGAATTTCAATTAATTTTAGCTCTAAAAATAAAATAAAATGAAATATTAATCCCTCTCAAATATTAACTTTAATTTAATTTTAAAATGAGTTAATGATTTAGCTAAAATAGCTTATTTTTGGTGAATAATTTTAACTAATCAACTTTGATAATGATAGATTTTAATATTAAAATAATTATATATTTTTAGGTACTCTACCGCAGATTTTTATATATAAACCTGTTTTGCGGTAGAGTACCTTAATTATATTAATTAAATTAAATAAATAAAATCAAATACAGCATTACTTTTTACAGAAAATGCAATAAATAAAAAAGTGAAATATAATATATTAAGAAAATTAATTATTTAAAATAAAAAGAAACAAAATCTTAAAATTATGTTGCCTTTAAAAGTAACAATATCATAATATTCATTATAAAATTTATTAAATAATTATTTATTGCATTTTCTGTAAAAAGTAATGCTGTATTTGATTTTATTTATTTAATTTAATTAATATAATTAAGGTACTCTACCGCAAAACAGGTTTATACATAAAAATCTGCGGTAGAGTACCTAAAAATATATAATTATTTTAATATTAAAATCTATCATTATCAAAGTTGATTAGTTAAAATTATTCACCAAAAATAAGCTATTTTAGCTAATTGCTATAAAATCTTATAATTTATTAATTCATCTTCCTATTTAAAATAGTTGAGTTTTCTTTTCTAGTTCATTAACTCTAATAGCAGGAATCAAAAAGGTATCTTCATCGTTCAGTTTCTTAACAGTTTTCTCTTCACGCTTTTTATCTAAAGCAAACACACTCTACTTCTCCTATATAACATCTTATGCAACTCGCTTTAGCATTCTAAACTGAAATCAGCTATGATTTCAGTTTTTGTTGCTATTGCAAACTATATGTTATTCGAATATCTCATTGAGAAATTAACAAATCATCTTCTTCAAATTCAGCAAAACCAAGACTAGTAGACATATATCGCAGGAGAAATGTCTGTCTTCTGTTGATCTTTTAGAATAAAATATCGCTTCAAGATCTTCTTCAATTGCTCTATCAACTTCTTATAATCAGCTGTTTTGAGCCATTCTTCGATGACTACCAGCATAAATACCTTCAGATCTTTATTAAAAAGTCTCTTTTTGGAAATTATTAAATTAAATTCTTAATTTAGACGCAAAAAGTTTGTGTTTTTAGATAAAGCTGTATCCTTTTCGTTAAGCAGTCCTTGTCTTTAATCACTCAGTAAAGATTTTAATTATTTTTGAAATTTAATCTAGAATTATTCACGCTAATTTTTATTCTCAATAAATCAATTGATCTCAAAATTTTGTTGATTTTCAGAAAGAATACCAAAGAATAAATAAATCAATTATTTTATCTAAAGCCCCGTATAAATTAAAAGAATTTTTTAAATATTTAAATATTTAAAAATTATAAAAAACAACTATTAAAATAAACATAAGAATAAGTCAGTCATTCAAATCACATCATCTTAAACATTTATACTATAATGAATACATTATATAAAATGTTCTTAACACACTTTTTATAATAATTATTAAGATTTCCATATTTAAAATCTTCATTTCATTTATAAAATGCTTTAGATAAAATAATTGATTTATTTTATTTTCTAGAACTCTTTCTCAAAGTCAACAAAATTTTGAGATCAATTAATATATTGAGAATAAAAATTAAAAAAACATGAATAATTCTAGAATATTGATTTAATAAAATTTCTAAAATAATCACAATTATTACTCAATGACCTCTTCAGTGACTCTTGGTGTTTTACATATTCAAGAGTCCTCGTTCAAGAGACCTTCTTTTTAATAGTTCAGTTTTTCTTGTATCCCTTAATCCTTTTTTTCAATCTTCTTACAATTTCTCGACAGCCTCATTTCCGCTCATTGTCTCATTAATAACCAATCTTTTGCCCTTTAGTTCAAGCTTTTCTCATCTATATCTCATTATTCCTTTAATGACTTCCTACTTGCATTGTTCTTTCTAAGATTAATTCTGTTTGATTACGCTCTTTATCAAGTTTTAATTCAATTGAGCTTGTTAATTCGAGTTTCTATTCAGCAAAATCTTTATCCCAAACTAGGCATACCAAGCAACTTTAAGTGTTTGCTACTGGCAGCTTCAATTGTTATTATTTAATCTGAGCTCCTTAACTTTACAGAGTACTACATACTAGAGCTAACAAAAGTTTCGTATTAACGTATTATAACTTAAGTTTCTAAGGAAAAGTGAGTTCTCATACTCCTGTTGTATATTTCTGTTTTTTAAGACTCTAACAAGCTCCTTCTTCTCTTTTTCCCCTAAATATCTTTTTAGATTTTCATTAACTTGACTTGCTATTTACATGGGATTTTTCTTTTCATCTCTATCTTGTCTTAAGATTAACAGCTGTACTACATCTTTTCTAGTCATTTTGGGGTTTTAAACGATTCCTGTTATTTTGCTTTCTTACATTCTGTTTGGAGTAGAATACTCCAATGCAATTACTCCTACCTTGTATTTCTATACATTCATGCCATCGATAACTATTTGAGCCTCTTCTTTTAAAAATTGAATTCAATGTATTAAAATCAACGATTGGGATTAATTTCTTTCTTGAGTTGTGCATTCACTGCAACAATAGCGCCATTCTTTTAGAATTTAATCTTTAAATTAAAATCTTTCAAATCAAACTGTGGATTTCTAACTATAACTTTGCCTTCTTTCTCCGGAATAGGCTTTTCTTTTTGGATTATATCAGAACCATGCGTTTTATTCTTTTTTATTAGTTTTTTTCTTTGATTCCAATTATATAGGATTACTGCTACTAATATCAAATAATAATTGAGGGACTTTCAATCAATTTTATATATATTACCTATCAATTATCTCTTGGACATTGAGATAAAATATGCATAATATCATAATTTTCAAGATTCTTCAATTTATTCTAATTTATATTTTAATGCACAATGTTATTTATATTATCTGTTTAACTAGACTTGTAATTGTGATACAGAGCTGGGAATTCTGATATCTTATTCTTAACTATAATAATATTCTTTAACTAGTCATTTCTTGCTTCCAAAACTCTTTTTTGTATGGGATACTTCATTATTTAAAATATGATATCAAAGACATTTTTTACTATTAAATATCTTTGCATATCTCATCTAAATTATTGATATTATTCACTGTGTAGCATGCATCTGTTGCTAATCTTGTGAAACCATCCTTTAAATTCAAAATATGAATGAAGTCTATTATTAAATAAGAGTGATGCCTTGGGCTTTATATTGAACACATTTTTAAGATTTTTCTCTTGACAACTTTAGTTTAAAATATAAAATCATCCATTTCACTGAGTGGCATCCAAATTTGAAGGAAAATATCAAACTCTTTGTCAAATTGCCTGTGCATTATGTTGAGGTGTTTGGCTAAGTGAATTTTCTTGCTAAAACATACATTCTAAAAATATGGTTTAATCTCTGATAAATATTTTTAATTTTTGGATATTAAATGGAGGTATTATGGTGTTACTCCAAAATACGTCATAGTCTAAGATGGCAACTTATTTAATATCTTTTTCACAAATATTCAAGTTATCCTAACTATTTTTCTTTATAAAATTTACACTTATAAATCACTTAAAAGAATAATATTTTTGTCTGTATTTGTCACCAATCATAATATCGGATCCAAGAATTTCAAGGTACAACCAATTCTCTAAATTATCAAATAAGTAACTGTATATTTATGAAAAATGCTCCTGGAATTTATACACTTATTCAAGAATATTCTTAATTAAATCTTTGAACTTGTTAATTATATTTTAAATTCATAATTAATGTAAAAATACAGACAATTATATCGCTACTTTCTATAATGGCTTTGTTAATTTAGAAATAAATAATTATCTAAAATCAATCATTTTAATTGAAATTATAAACATTAAAATGAACGTTTTTCTACTTCAATTGTGATGAGGTTTTTAATGTATCGATAAAATTATTTAGTAAAACATAGATTCTTAGATCTAATTTCAATCCATCCAATAAATCAATTTACAAATCTAAAAATCTAAATTCATTTATAGTCAATTCAAGTCAATACCCTCACGATATCATACCTGCAGTGTTAAACATTAACAATCAATTTCTTTCTCTTTACTATCTTACTCTTGACTGCAACTATGATTGCCTTTATTCAATATAACTGATTATCATTCTTATAAATTATTATTTAGCAAGATTTTATTAAACTTATTTTCAAGCTGCGTCCAATTATTCTAAACCTCTATAGAAACTTAGAGGAATCTCTACAGTGTCTTATTGTTATTATTCTTTTCAAATGATGTTGTTACTTGGTATTTAATAAATTCCTGTTCTTACGAGCTTAAAATTTTTAGAGCTGTTAAGAATAGTCCCATTCTAATAAAAGATGTTTTCAGACCTGATTAAAAGATTATGCTAAAAAGAAATTATCTATTTTGCTATTGATCTTTTTTGTTTTAATCCAATGAGAGTTAGAGTTACTGGATATTTGTTTTTAATGTCCTTTAAATTCGGACAATGTCGTTGTAGCAGTCGAAAGACTCCTCAAATTTCTTCTCCGTTGTCCCTTTGATGGTTTTAAAGAGAATGCTAATGATAAGGATACAAATTGTAATGTAAGTGCAACAGTTCATCATTATCGACATTTATCTACTCGCCACTCTTTTCAGTTTGCTCATCATCATATTTCTCTTTCATCTTTATCATCTTATTCAATATCTAGGTCCAACTCATTTAGCTTCTAATTAAATTGCTCAAATCAAAAAGACTACACCATATTAATAATAAATTTAAATAATTCTGAGTAACAATAAGACTTCTCTCATTAATTTACTCTTAGTTATCCTAATAAATTTATCTATTTTTACTACTATATTGCTTTAAATTCCCATTTAATATAGTATTTTACTGTTACAGATCTCCTCATTAATCTTTTTACATTAATACAAAAACTATTGCTAATATAATACAAATAAAATATCTGACCCTGTTTCGACTTATGTGTGGAAGAAGTTGACTACTATTATGATGTAATTGCCGTTTTTTGGCTTTATTCATGGTTAACTTGTTTATTTCAATGCTATTGCTGGAAGTTTCTATGGTATTTCTTTTATTATTGAGAGGCTGCAGGAACGAAGTCATTATACAAATACATTAACACTTAATTTATTTAATCATATTTCAAGCAATTCTATAAAAATTTCCAAATTACATTATATATTATGATTTTATGAGGCATCATTTTAGGGTTAAGGCATAAACTTGGAGAATTAAAAATCATAAACGAAGTTTATTGATTTAATAGAACACTGTGTATTCTAGGAATATATCAACAAATTTTATCTAATGGATGTGTGTGTTGCCTTGTTTACGACTTCAGTCAAAAATTATAATAAGTATAAGGAATGTAAAATTACAAGTAAAAAATACTCAATCAGACACAGAAGAAGTATTAAATTAACAACGAGTTCATCAATTATTATTGAAGATGTCGCTACTTTGTGGAGATATAAAGGATATTATAGATTTAACAGCATGTATGACATTTAATAACAAATGTAAAACAATTCTGTTGGAGGTAAACCATTCTATAAGTTTCTTTACAGATACCTTCTGGATTTAAATTTAATTAGAGTTTATAAGAGACACAATTCGTCATTAAGACTCTCTAGCAAGAGGAAGCATATCTATAAATAGTAGGTGAAGGAAGAAAGGGAGCGAAGATTGCTCACAGGAAAAAATTAAAACCCATTAGGAGATGTCGAAGTGAAGTTTAAGAAAAACTTCTAACTAGTTAGAGAGTAGTATGAGCATAATATTGTAGAAATACATTTGAATTTAGAAATTAATTATAATTAAATTAAATATAAATTAAAATATAGGCAGTTAAAGTTGGCCAATTTGAACGATCTTGGGCTCATTCGATAGTGAATTCAAAATTAGCTGGACTTTACTATTGGCGGTACTATTTTATCGCATCACTGGAGTGAGATAACTCAATTTAATGTAAGGGTATAATTTAATGAATTAAGATGCGTTTAATTAAAGTCGAGTTATCTCACTCCAGGGATGCGTTAAAATAGTACCGCCAATAATAAAGTCCAGCTAATTTTAAGTTTTCTATCGAATGAACCTAAGATCATTTAAATTGAGCAACTATGACTGCCACGATTTTGATTTATATTTAATTTAATTATAATTAATTTTCAAAATTCAAATGTATTTCTACAATACCATATTATTTTTTCATGAAACAATAAATTAATATTTCCATGTGAGCTTAAAATTCAAGTGAAGGGATGCTGGATACATCCAGAGAAATACGGAAGATTTATACGGATTTTCATAACCGAAGAAAGCGATAAGAATCAATGGGAGAAATACCTAAACTTTTTATTTTATCACCAATTTCCTCAAAGGTGAAATAACCATAGATACAGCAGCTATCATTTGCAAGAGCTATACTATAAGCCAAACCATTAAAAATGCAAGAAATGGATAAATATATATAAACTCTGAATATCATTAAGGCCTCAAAAAAATTACAGCTTGATTATTCTAAGACAGTAAGACTTAAGTTATAAAGAAATTAAATGATGAAGTATTAGCTACGCAGAAGACGAAATCTTGAAAGAAGATGATTTTAGAAAATAGATGCTAATGATAGAAATTAGAGCTGGTATAAAAGTAGTCAAACATCAAATTTGAGGAATTGAAGAAACATCAAAGGTTTTCATGATACACAAACCAACCAATCGTTTGACCTCATTCAAAACCCCAAAACCCTTTCAGTAGTTTGATTGAGTTTTTGATTGATAAAAGTAGACTATTAGTGCATACTTTGTTAGGGTTTTAATAGGGTTTATGTAGGGGTTATATGTTTTAATATTAGTAATTTAAGTGAGTATAACAAGCGAGTTTTTAAAATATTTTACAAAAACATAAGCTTAGAATCATGTGGCAGTTCTCTGAATTTTATCTTTCTAAGTTGATGTTTGATTGTTTCTATTGTTTGTTAATTCTCTTAGCTTGGCTTGATAATAGTTGAGTATGCAAGTTCTCTGAGACCTCCATTTATTTTATTTTTATCGAGATATTGTTTGATTCTTTGCTTAGAATCTCTCTCACCCCTGCAGCTAAAGTAATCGTTTCTTGGCATGTCGCTCTCTATTATTATTACTGCTAGAGCCCAGATATCCCATTAAGTGTCTCCATCTCTCCAATCCTCTCTCTCTGGAAAATATCCAGGAGTGCCGTATACATTTCCTTATGCAGAGGCTTGCACTCTTTGAGCTCTGTTGAAGTCAATAATAAAAACTCTAAGAGGCTGAAAGTTTATCATGATGTTCTCTGGCTTTAAGTCTCTATGAACATAACCAAGCTTGTGAAGCTCTTCAATCCCCTCAACTATCTGCTATACTATCTAGCTAATTTATCTCTGACATCTATTGTCAGATAAGAATTCTCTGTAAGTCATTTCTAGTAAAGGAAGCCTGAAGGCTACATGCTCTTTACCAAGTAAAATAGCATCAAGCTAGATGATATGCCTGCACTCATGAACTTTGCGTTTTAAAGAGCATAATACTCATTTGCAAATTCCGTTTTGAACTTGTCATCAGCAAAGAAGTAATTGAATTTATATATCTAGTAAGCATATTAGTCATCTGTAATGACTCTCTTCTCTATTTTATCTTCAAGAGTGAGGTAGCTTTCTCGGCAAGAATCTAAGTCAATAATTTTTAATATGGGAATCTTCATTGCCTCTATTTTAACCATGATTTTATTGATCTCAGAGACTGGAAAGTTCTTGACTGCTTTCTTCATTTTAACTTACTTCTAGACTTCAACTCTAAGAGACTCCACTGGGTTTCTTGATCTTCTCTTTTAGAGGAATCTATTCCCTGTAGGTTCATGAATAAAGACAAAACTTTAATTGTGCTTTTTCTTTAAGTGCACTTTGAGGTCTCTAGTATGAGAATATGGCTTCTCACAGAACTCACAGACATACTTCCCATCTTTCTTTTAATGCTTGAGATATAACCTTGGCATATCGTTGTGTGTATATCTCTCAAGTGTCTCTTATAAGTTGACTTGTAAGGGAAAACTTTATTGCATTCTTTGCATTAATAGTCAACTTTGGCTGGTATTTATTAATGCTCTATGGAGGGTTGTTTAACCTCCTCTTCAATTTTTACAGCTTCTATGACAACCTCCTACTTAACTTATATTTAAATCTCAAAGCTAGACTGGTCAAAATTGTCATAAGTAAACTCCCACTGAGTACAAGCTTCTCTGGTCTCTACTTTTCTTGGCTGCTGGTATGATAATTTTTATTGACTTGATCCAAGTAATGCCCTTCTCAAAAGGTTAGCGTTCATTTTAGTTTTCTGATTTATTTTATTATAGTAATGATAAAATCTACCAAGATAAACTATTATAGAGAGTATAAGACACTCTTGTAGTTTCTTTGCTGAGAGGTAAGAATATAAACTAACCATAAAAGACTGTAAATTGACATATTTAATGAGAATTTTACATTTTAGTAAATTAAAATACTCCTAATGAAGTTTTGTTTCTTTAGGAGGTCCTCCAAATCAAGTTTGAACTTAATTTGGAGGACCTCCTAAAATAATTAAACATTATTAGGAGCAATTTAATGGAGATAGTTTGATAAAAATGGAAATCAAATCTGTGAAACTTGGAGCAAGTTTTTCAATGCTTCTCCGTATATCTTTTCAAGGTTGACCTCCAGTAGGTCCTCCCTATTTAGTAGTAAGATTTTAATAAACTTAGAATGGATATCCATAATTTTAAATTTCATTAACATTTCTAGAAAGAGGAAGCAAGATTGAGTCTATGAATGATGCAATGAAGAGAATTTAATCTCAAGATTTAATAGGAAAATTTCGAAGTAAAGATGACCTTTATAGATATTTGGTATAGCAAGGTAAGTTCTTAAGTAAGATTAATCAATCCATTATAGTTGGATTGTTCTTGCCGACTTAGGAGGGAACTAAAATCTCATTCTTAAAAGCCTTACTGAGTGAAGAGAAAAAGCTTTTAAGTCTATTGAAATTAGGATGATCGAGATACCTAACTACCCTGAAATATCGGTGACAAATATCTATGACGATGCTATAAGTGATCCAGATGTTGCTCTCTATCTTCCATCAAAGCAATAACTCTCTAATAAGTTGCCAGAGTGAAACTTCTTCTTTGGTGTTCTTGCAACTCTGAAACCTGAGTACTAAAATGAAGTTATTTAAGAAGCTTACAAGAAACGATACAGCATCTCTCCTGAAGAAAAAGAGAAGCAAGGTATTAAAATAAGTGACACCTGGCTGTAGGAATATCAAAAGCATCCTTTTATCTCAAGTAAGCTTAGTCTTCTAAATTTATAGAAAAACCTGGCACTGCCATTTACTTGTTGAAAAAGCGCAGCAAATTAAACTGAGAAAGAAAGTCCCAAGTAAAACATGAATTGAGTAAGAGACTTTTCAAAGATTTCTAAGAGCCTGACGAGATGAACATAGATGCATGAGCTTTCACTTAGAGAAGAAACATAGGCCCAAACAAGCCTTAAGAGGAAGAAAAGAAAGAGAAGCCAAATCCCTTTACGGGTAAATTCAATATGCGAACTAATTCATTCGTTTAAATCTAAACTTATTTATAAACACAAAATCTCCCTTCTCTTGCGCATACTTTAGCTTTATCATCGCTGACTCTCTTAATAAAATCTACTGTATCTATCTTCAAGTCGTGCATCAAATGATAGAGCAGCAATTTCTTATAATGACCTTTCAATAACCCCCAATATAATTCAATTCCATTGAACTAAGGGCTGTAAGGAACATTAAATAAAGGTTTTATATTTAGCCTTTCATATTCCTTCCTTGAGTCTTTAGTTTTATGAACTGGCAAGTTATCAACGAATAGAATAATCTTTTAGTCAGCATAATTATCTCTGAGTTATTGCAAGAACTTAATATCTTATTCAGTCTTTATATAACGAGGGTGGATAACATAAGTCTCTAGGCCACTATCTTCACTTATTCCACCAAAGAATAGCATGAGTTTACACCTTAACCTTTTAGTAATAAACTTCTATATTACTATACCTCTTGTACCAAGACCTTGATATAAAAGTATTGAATGTAAATACAGCTTCATCAGCGTGTATGAACTTTATATTATGCACTTAAGACCTCTGCATTTAATCGAATATATAATTTTAAATTAGTCTTATAAAATGGAACATTAAAGTCAATGTTTCTCTTAAATGCGATTGACTGTCTTGTAAGATATTCCGTCCTTTTTATATATGTTCGCTATAGATTAAGCAGAGATATGAAGCTCAGGAAATTGGCGATGAAACATCACAGCACTCTAGGCCAGAGAGAAATGAGTCCAGTATTTAAGAGTCTTATCATTAATAAGATAATCGATATGATGCCGCTAAAATTTTAGAGGTCTTTTAGGCTTAGAATTAAGATGCTATCTCTTTAAATTCAATGCTAGACAGTCAGACCTTACGGTTGCAGGAGATTTATGGAGCAGTCTTGCTATAGATGTATAATTTAGAATAGGCTTGAGTTGATCACTATAATCATCGCACCCATAACCCAACTTAAACAATAAATCTATATACTCACTGTCATAAACCAACCCACAACCTCGCATATACTCACTTAAAATACTAATATTTAAACATTAAACCCCTACATAAACCATACTAAAACCCTAATAAAGTATGCACTAATAGTCTACATTTATCAATCAAAAACTCAATCAAACTGCGGAAAGGGTTTTGATTCTAGGATAGACAAATAATTTAAATTTAACCTAAAAGTAAAAGACCAATTATGATTAAGCACAATCAAATGAGGATCTTATGAATCTTGCAAAAATCAATTACAAATATCTTCTAAACTAATAAATGGAGTTAATGAATATGTAAAATAAAAATAAAAATAGATGAAAGTAAGTAAGAATTTAAAATAAGATTAGAATACTTATTGCAGCAATAAAAAATGGGAATCTAAAAGGCTTCACATTGTCTGATCAATCTTCATTTAATAAACGAATAATTCCTTCTTGATTTCGTTGAATCTTTCTTCTTTCTGTCCTACTGCAAAGTGACTACCTTATGCATCCTTTCCTTTTTAGAAATGTTTTAAGTAACAAACGTTTTCGAGAATGCACAGGCTTAACCTGCATCTACATATTTAGCTTTCCATATTTCTAACTATTAGTTTCCCTTTAATTTATTAGTTATCGATTATTACAAATATGTTTATTCCTAGATACCTTAGCAGTTAGTTGATAATTTATGTAGCTTGCTTGTAAATATAATTACAACAGAGAAATGAAATATTTTAATAAAACAAATAATAATCATAACAAATCAAAACATTGGTGATGGAAACACTGATTTATTTTAAACTTACAATTAATTTCAATAATAACTAAAAACTCAGCCCTTAAAACCTTAATTGTTATAGTAACATAAATAAAATTATCCCCCTTAAAAGCAATATAATCAAGCAAATTAAAAGGTAATTTAGAAAGGTTTTTGTGCAAGGATTAAAGAATTTATTCCAGTGATGAATAAGTTATATCTTAAAGCCATTTACAGAGACTAATGGATTCACATCTATTAACACTTACTAGATTCACCCATCAGCATTAGATTTAACCTTAAAAACACTATATATATAAATAATGGTAACCAATTTTATCAGAGTTTCAATCATACTCAGCAATTTCTTAAGGATACCATAGAAAATTTGCAAAAAGGTTTACATCACAGTATTGAGCAAAGAATAATCTCAGATCTAAGTGAAAATGACAACAACTTAATCAATCAATAGAGTAAGATCAACTCTACAAAGTCTTACCAATCAAGTTTAAGTCTACTGAGAAGCGGCCTATGTAAGAAGAAACAGCCATAATTATAAGAACAAATATAATGAATTTATTAAATCACCAAGACAGTAGTCTGGGAGCAACTTATCTTCTGTATTAATATGTCACTAAGTAATTAATTAACAACGATTTTAAATGAATAAAACTAAATAGTAAAAAAAGTATGATACCTAGAGATATTTAACTTAACAGCTAAAACAAGCAATATAATCCTGACATTTTAAGAATAAAGTAGTCATCCATAAAGAAATTAAATATAGAAATTTATTAAAAAATAGAAACTAAACTTTGCACTATTAACAGCAGTAATGGCGTCATTTATTTTCAAAAATTTTAAATAATAAATTGTTACAGCTGTATTTAAGGAAATCCCGATGTAATAATATTAGTTGCAATTGCAGTAAACTCCTCCACTCTTTCGACCTTAATCCAGTAGTATTACAAAGTTAAGTACAAATTCATATCACAAGGAGATCTAAATGTTGGCCTCTAATAAAATTTAAATAAATATTCTGTATATTTAAATAGATTTATTTTTTGAAATTTATTATTTGCTTTAATGATGAAATAAAAATAAGTGAGCATATAAATAAGTTAAATTGTAGATAAATCAATTTAATATATTACATTTTACTGTTTTTACATTTAAAACTTAATTTTCCGTTAAAAGTTCTAATTGAAAATTACATTATTCAATTACACCATTTGTTGAGTTATTTTCGCTATAAATTTCTTATTTTTAGATTTTATTTTCATTTAATTAAGAAAAATTTTATTTAAAATTACACATAAATGCTACTTATCATAAATATCTTATTTGGATTAATAATTCACACTCTTTGATATTATAAATTTATAATGCAAAAAGTAACATTAAATAGTGGTTTTTTTAACTTTTTAATTCAATACAATGCAAGACTATAAATCAAGCAACATAGCCAAAAGTAAAACAAATAACCATTTTCAGTGCTAATTCAAAAAGGACAGCAACTACAATGTCTAGTATATGAAACTTGAAATTTTAGACTTTTGGCCTCAATAAGGCCTGATGAGTATGAGTTAATGCAGTAGACTGAAGTAAAAGAGTAAGTTAAATTAGCAAAGAAATTATGCAAAAAATAACAATCTCTTGGGGAAAACTTTCAACAGCATGATCAATAACAACTCAGTGGGTAGTATGACAAGGGGTTTATAGTTATTATTATTGTATTAGAAATATTATTGAAGTAGAAATTAGTAAGATATAGTAAAAACATTATTAATGTGTCAAATTTAGAAGAGTTTTGAAATGTCCAAATATATGTGTGTCACTTATTCTATTAACATAATTGAAAATCAATTGTAAGGATTATATTTTTAAGCAAAATAACAAGATAGTATATTTATTTTATCAATTCCTGAACTTTTACGATATAATTATGCATTAAGTTATATATTATATTATATCGCAAAAATATGACAATTAATAGCAATTTCTTGTTGGTAATAAATAATATTCAATACTTATTATTGTACTGTTTTATAATCAATATTCTATAGAGTTATATTGATAGACTCAACATTTTAAAATAAAAATATACAGAAATAAAGTTATTTAATAAAAAACTTAGCTTTTAAAATGGAAAAACTTACATGATTCCAAATATTATCAATTAAATAATTTAATTAATTGGGAATTAGATTTAAAGTTATATTATTTATATTTGATTCTCATTTTAGCTACTAATTTTTGATAACTCAAATTAAATCAATCAATCAATTTAATTTTGAGGTTCATATCATTTCCCTTTAATAATTTACCCATGCTCCTGCATAACAATAATTTTTGTAGATTTTAAACTATTAAATTAACAGATTTCATTTATTAAACACCCTGTTCTTCATTAGAAAATTAAAACTTGCAATTTCTTTGATTTATCGCAACTCTAGGTTTTCACATCCTTTCGATCATAAGATAGCAGTGTACCTAAATTATGAAACTACTCTGGATCTATATAATTTCTTAAATTTTTCTGAGTATCTATCCAATTTTTAAAATTAAATCATAGTTATGAGATGTGAGGTTGCCATGTTATGATTCATACTGAAGTACATTACGTAATAAATTTATGGTTTGATTATTTAATAGTGTTATGCTAAAATTGATGTGAGATTACTAAATATTATATCATTTTCAAAGTTTCAGCCAATAACTTCTAAATCTCGCACTAGTTAAGTGAATTTTACTCAATTCAGCTTTCTTATTTGAACTTTAAATTTTTATTCACAAGATTGAAGTATATTTGTGAAGAAGATTCTCTCCAAGATTTATCATGTAGAGAAAATTGTTTATTCAATAAAAAAGTTTCTGTAATAGATGTTGATGCCCAATTGTTAAGATTGTTCTTATTATAGGCACTAATCTAATGGCTATTTCATAATATTTAAAGTATAATTTTTATTTTTAAAACACTTTTGCAAGTAATTTCTTTTATAAATGCATATAACAATTGCTTGCTTAATTTCACTAAAGTATAGTTCTTGTTCAAATAAGCTGATTGCTAAAATTAATTCTAATTTAAATAAATAATAATTATTCTTAATATACTTGATAGCTTTACATTAAATACACTTAGTACAATATATTTATATTATAAAGCCTTCAATTACAAAGCAGAAAGCAGTCAAACTTTATGCCTGAATAACTAAGTTAATAATAATTAATCTGAGTTACATTTTACTTCTAACTGCTATAAATGAAGACTATAATAACCCAGCCTGGTAACCACCTGTGATGCGGAATACAGTAACAGCACAAGCCATGCTCTCTGTAGTTACCGTTTTTTATTGCTTGGCAGCAGGTCTCCTTCAGAAAAACAAGATATGGGAAGTTGAGGGTCGAAGCACAAATACATTTGCCTTTTAGTGTAACATCTTTACATCACAAGGCTACCTTAGAGCATCTGTAGGTTTGCATGGTCCAATAATACGCCTTTCTTCATGGATACCTACAATACTTAGCTCTCTTTGAATATCCGAGGGATTATTATTTGGTTAATGCTCGTAGTCCTTGGTGGACTATGAAATTAATGAGCATGATGTGGGAACTACATTCGAGATTATATAGTTAGTATAGACACAAGGACTGAATGAGTAGTTGTAGTGATAGAATGTCTTCTATTCACTGCTGCCTAAGCATTAATCAGCTAGTGCTTTCTTAGCATCTGAATATCCTCAATTTGATGAAAATTAGTCAAAGAAAAGCACTGAAGTGCCATAGTGGATGGGAACGCCATTGGTTGAGAAGCCAACGAATCATTAGTCAATTGTAGAGTGTCTCTAGAATCCTTTTCAGGCTTAATATAAATTCTTTAATATAAATAGGAATAATTATCGATAACTTGAGAGACCGCTAAGGTCATCACTCTGCACATTTCGGGAAGGAGAAACTACCATTAGAAAGAAATAGTATTAGCCTCAAAAGAAATGCAGTTTTAGCTGAGTCAAGTGAAATACAAGTAATTTGAGATAAGAAAATATGAAAAGGCGCCTAGTTAATTTTATATATTGGTGTTGGGAAAAATCTATGCTTCGATATCTCGGCCTCAGGACATACCTGTCAAGGCATTCTATCTCAATGAGATTATTCTTGCTGATTCGAGTTGGGCTAAATCCAGTTTCTAAAATAGAGTTTGATTCTAAACTTTGTTTGCAAAATGACAATTTCAAAATGACGGAATTTAAAAATTAGACATCAGTGCTGAAGAAAACTGATCTCAAGACCATGACCAAAGTTTCCTGCTCGTGAAAGAGGAAGATAAGCTCCTCATGGCTTGGAGGTAGCAGATGTTAATAAGCCCACAAGCTGACTTTCTGCAGCTCAAAGAGGAATTACTTGAGTCAATCAGGAAATATGAGCCCTGTATCATTAGTTGAGAGACTAGATGTCCCTAACAATCGAGATTTAATATAAAAATGAGATCAATTGAGCTAATCAAGCATTAAAAAGCTTGTATTTCAATTAGCCTCTCATCCCAAAGAAGATCATAACCAGCCTCATGATGAAACAACAACGAGTTTCAAGATCAAGACCTTGCTTGCTAAGGAGATCGAGACGAAAATTACTGAGATATTCAAGCTAGGAGACCCTAGAGATACGCAAGCTTGTATTAATGATTTATACATAAATATTAAGCTGTTACTTAGAGAGTGATTATAAGATAGTGTTAGTAGTTATTAAATCATTAAATGAGTTTTGTATTTAATTACCATTCTCCCTATTTTTGCATTAATTTATATAAGATTTATTAAAAACAAGTTCCGAACTGTTAATTTAAAGATTAAGAATTGAAAAATGGAGAAAGTAGTTACAAATTAAAGTTGAGATTGGTTAATATTTAGTTAAATTTAAATAAGAATATAAAGTAAAGCCTATTAAAATTTCAATCTTAATTAATATTGCTAAAGTATAATTGATTTGAGGAAATTACTTTAAATTAAATTAATAATAATTAAAATTAGTGGCAGTTAAAATTGTCTAAACCTAGATAACATAGTACTTTTTTGATAGAGAATTTGAAATAAGCTGGACTCTACTAGAGGCGGTACAGCCTTATCTCATCGTAGAAGAGAGATAACTCGACTTTAATTTTGGCATTAAATTTACTAACCAAATCATCCAAATTAAAGTCGAGTTATCTCGCTTCTACGATGAGATAAGGCTGTACCGCCACTAGTAAAGTTCAGCTAATTTCAAATTCTCTATCAAACAAGTACCATGTTGTCTAAGTTTGGACAATTTTAACTGCCACTAATTTTAATTATTATTAATTTAATTTAAAGTAATTTCCTCAAATCAATTATACTTTAGCAATATTTATTATCAACTGCAGTTTTAAGCTATCCTCACATCCACTGAAAATGCTATCTGAGAATAAACACTCGAATAGTTTAGATAACTAAATACAAGTAACCCAATCTTATTCGATATAAGAAACAAACTAGTAAAAATCTTCTTTTAACTACTCTTACTCTTCCTGACTTCAAATTAATTATTCAGCAAAAGTTTAGACTACAGATAAGGTGAGGGGGTCAACAGGAAATTTTGGAAAATCTAAGAGTGCATACTATAGACTTCTTAGAGCTTTCAGGTTGAAAAATTTATTATGATACAAATTTGAAGCTTGTCGTCAAAAAGTTAAAAATATCAATGTTAGGAACTAGAATTCAAAGAAGCAAGAAGAGTAAAGAAATAAATTTAGAGCAGTCTACATAAATGCAAGAATGCCATAAATAAATAGTATTTCTCTTGATTTTTAAATTAAGATGAGGATTAATAAAATAAATTCTTAATTTAAGAGTATGAGTTGAGCTATCGCACAGTTGATTTCTCATTTAAACTAAATGTTTATCTTAATAAAAACAGAGATTATTATAAGATGATTGCAAAATCTACATATACCCCAAAACTGATTAAACATTATATATTGCCGTGGGATTTTTAGAATGAACACTAAAATATATAAAATAATGGATAGTTCAATTAGTGTTAAAGTTGAAACTTAGTGCATAAGCTAGTGAGTCAAAGATTTTTGGTAAATGGCAAAAATTTTATAGATATAAAAACAGAATCAACATTAAAAAAGAAATTCACTTAAAATTTTACATAAAAGGTTCAAATGAATATGATGAAGAATAGTCTGAGTTTTAGTTAATTTAAAATTGAAGAATAGTCGACTTTTGACAACTTTATAGAGTATGTACCGCCTCAAGATATCTTATGGAAATCTCAAGTTTAAACTAGTCAAGAGAATATAATTTCAATAAAAAAATGAAATTATCAATCACTGATCATCTTAGCTTTCACAATATTCATCAATGAATGAATATATCCTATCGCATATGTAATAAATTTAAAAACACAATCACTATAATATATACTTATTATTTAGTTTTTATTAAGATATGATCGTAACATCGACTACAACCTTAAAACTGCTTTCAGATACAATAACCATTTCACTCTTCTATTGCATGTGAGTGCTTCTTCGTTTTTCAATTAAAGTGGTTGGCTGACTGATGTTAGAATAGAATACAGATTGGTAGCAACAGGAATAAAATGATAATGATGATTATGACATTGAAAGTGATGATAGTAATCACAATTATTATGGTATTACTGATGAAAGAAAAGTAAACAGAGCCACACTTCAGTTTTACTATAAATTTTTGCAATAATTTTATTTCAATGGCTTTTTTTATTAAAAAACTGATACAAAATGAAGCTGGCTTCAAATTTTAGCTCTTTTATCTTACGATTTGAAAAATATTCTTAATAAATTCAAACACACTTGTCAACTTTTCGCTCCAAAGATAAAGCTAATAAAAGGGTGCTGGCCATAAATACCCTATTGTTTGCTCGAATTTCAATAGTCTTCAATAAGAATGGAGACAATCAACATTTTGAGCCACGAACAACTGTGAATTCGAGGGCTAATATACACCGCACGAGAGATTCAAATCCTCTTTCCTCTCCCACCCTTGCTTATTATTCATATTATAAAACCCCAATGCTGTTATTTACAAGATTTGGGTGACGATAGAAATTAATTAAGATAGATTTAATTATTATAAATATTTGGTAGCTTTAGTAATTTATTAGAGGGTCCTGTAGTAGTAGTAGTAGTAGTAGTAGTAGTAGTAGTAGTAGTAGTAGTAGTAAAGGCTATTCTACTAAAGCAACCAAAATGACGAGATATCCTAATTTAATTATTATAAACTGCTACCCCTCTATAATAATACTTTAGAATCCTTAAGAAAGACACGAATCCAACAGATGAACCCCCTACTACTCGATATTGACAACTCACCATGCGAGCAAGACGACCCATTGTTGCTGGAGGACCCATCAGAAGATCTACTGCTCGATAATCTTGAGTTTGACGATCCCCTGCTCGCCAAGACATCTTTCCAACAGCCTTTCCAACAGCGCCTTAGCAATCTCTTGAGCAACATATTGGTATCTAATAGAAGCCGGGGAGCACTCTGACGAGTGGTTAGCAGTATTCTTGGCTCGCGCTCCACGCTCTCTTATTCGACATTAGTGGACGAGACCTTGAATGGAGTTTGTAGTATAAGAAGAAGGAAGATGGCGGCCGCCATATTGGATGTTCTCATGATGATTCGACACACCACCAAACCATGGGCGACTTGTTGGATCCTACTTTAGATGCTTCGCCTCCTCTCACCAGGTAAGCTTAAACAATAGTATTTGATAGCGAGATTTAGGGAAGGAGCACAACGTAACCTATTACCTAAGATAAGCGATCAGATGGCAAGTCCCAGCAATTATGTCAAGAACGCCTGCTGTCCAGGTACCGTTGGCTCAGCCACTAAGCCAGTTGGCATCCTGGATACTCATGAGTAGCCAAAGGCACTAAACTCTTATGGCAAAGCACGAAGGTCTAGTGCATTGCGCCTAGCGAAAACTATACTACTCTAGTGCTAAAGTGTATCAGCATAAACCCTTCTAAATCAGGATTCTTGGCACCCTAGCCTATGACAGTCAAACTGGCCTGTTTGGGGGCAGCACTCTACATGCGTTGGCTTAAGGTCGCATACATTAGGGCACTCACTGCATGGAGCCGACTTATGAGGACTCTGAGGGTCGAGTGATTTTGAATATTCCAACTACCTGGCGTCATCAGCAAAAGTATTCCTCGGATAATCTTTGTCTGGTAAACAGCTGCCTGCTCAGTTATTTGTAACTCGCTAGCTCGGGCTGTGCTCTCTCGATCGAGGTACGAAAAGACTAATGTTGCTTGCTGAAATCATTCGAATTCGCCTGCAACAAGCTCACTGTCAAACTCAACAATTTGAAAAATCCCAATGTGAAGTTTTCCTAAGCTTGATATTCTGAGTGCCTCCCACTATCTAAGATCCAATCAAGAATAATGAGACTGTAGACAATATCATGAACCGAGCTGCTGATAGAGACAAGAGTTCCCTGTCAATAAGCAAGGAAAGGCAGAGAAGAGATAGCGTCATGAAGAGATTCAAGAAGGACCTGGCCATGCTGATGCAGAGCGCCCCCACCTCCCCACTCAGTTCCTGCAGAGATTCAAGCCCGCCCTCACCAAGGACACCGTGGATTCGTTGATGAAGGAAGCATCGAAATTCAGACCAAAGGATGGAGAATGCGCAGAGATCAAGAACCTGGACCGGGAGAGGCAAGAGCAGCTCAAGACTTTGAGAGAGATTGGCAAATTTGTGAAGTGAATTATGTGATATTAAGTTTCAAGTATTTGCGTTTTGATTAATTTTATACGTCTACAAAAAATTGTAAATAACAGCATTGGGGTTTTATAAGGGCGCTCTGTTTCGCAAAAAATTCCTTCTATTGGATGCGAATATGTTTTGTTCTTTCAATCTAAATGGCTGACTGATTTTGGTATAGAATACAAATGCCTAGTGATAGTATACATCTACCTTTATTAATTTAACATATTTCAAATATTTTAAGGAATCGAATATTCAGAAATTATAAAGTCATTAATAGACTAAAGATATTGTTAATAATTGTTGATTTTGATAAAATGTTAATGTTTTGATGATGATTTATATGCATTACAGTTATGATCATAATGCTTATGAGTAGTAATTATTTCTATGTCAATAAATTTACCAAGATTATTTGATTTTGTAGTAAGTTGATAATGAAATACTTGAAAATCAAGAAATTTTAGAGAATTATTTATTAAGGGGATCTAAAATAATAACAAGTTGTATTAGTTCATACAATAATGCGCCAACTTAGAACATTTAGACTTTCTTATGTAAAAGTATTCTTAGAATTTCAATATCTCATATGCTAAGGTTATGGTGACAAGTTAGAAGCTAATGGCTTAATATAACTAATAACGCAAATAAGATTCTATTTTAATAAAATTAAAAAACCATATGATTTTATTTAAATTATCATGTATAAAATATAGTTTGAGAGAAGTCAATTTTATACAATTATTTTGATACTAAACTTGGTATTATTCTTATTATATTGGTTTATCCTACTGTAAGAAGCTTAAATAATTATTCTTAACTTTATTATCCAAGTTTTTTTACTAAAAAAACCCATCCCACATGAGAGATGTTTAATTGGTATATTTAATTTAAATAACTGTAGGCTCAGATATTTTGTCTCCTCGCTCTTGAGTAGACCAGTTATTATTACTTTTTTCTAATGGTTTTTGACAAGCTAAAATTACTTAAAATTATATTTTGCTATTAAATAATGAATTTTAAAGCATAGCATATTTCTCATAAGATCATAAGCATTAAGCTCCAAGTATTATTTATAAACTGCTGTTTATTCATGAAGAGTATATCTCTTTGCCTAACTTACTTGAATGCTATATCCTCAATAATATTGGGGTAATTGTTAAAGAGTCATTTTTAAAAATAAATGCTTTTGCTTTCTTTTAAGTTATAAAGAGATTTACATTAAATGTCTAAAGAATCTCTATATATTTTAATATCATCAATTTCTCTTTAATATATTATGGAGAAGAGTTTTCCTTTAATTTCTTTATTTTCATGAATAATTAAAAAAAAATATGATATAGGTATTTTTAATTTAATTCTATCATAAATCTTGCCTATTTAAAATCAATTATAATTACTCTCAGTAATATTTTTATAATGTTTTTGAATGAAGTTATTGTGTATAATTCTGAGATTATCTTATCTTTTAGTAACAAGAATTGAATTTATTATAATTCCCTATTTTAAAAAGTGAAATATATCATTATAATAAATTTCTCTAATTGATTCACAAACTATTAAACGAGATTATTATTAGGAATTTTTTTTCTATTTATCACTATATTGATTTTCAATTACTTCATCTTTCAAATTTACAGAGAAGAAAAATGATTAATAAATATCTTTTTTTTTCATATTTTTTAAATACGTTGATTTATTCTAAGCTTTTCTTTGCCTGACCAATCATTGCCTTTTAAGTTGCTGAATGACTACTCTCTGTCCTCGTTCTTTTGAATACTCTATTCAGAATTTATCAAATGAATATGAGTGGTGGATTGTTTCGAAATAGACACTATTGTATATAAATCTATGATTTTATCATAAATTTAAGTATGCATTTATCTGGTCTCATTCTCAATTAGTTTCCACTATTTTATCTCTCTGCTTCTTAAATGTCCTTAATGAATAATTTGTATGATGGAAATCTCAAGAGCTACACGAAAAGATATTTGTGGGTCTATATTATAATAAGAGAGTCCTTAGTAAACGTAAGAAGTAAGTACAGGTTTTAGTTATTCTCACAATTTTCGAATTAAAATTTCATTTTTGATTTTATTCAAACTTTCAATGCTTTTAATATATAAAAATAATTATGGGTATAAAAATCGCATTTAATTTTTAATTAACACTTTTTTCCACTTTTTTCGTTGGTGTAAATCTAGCAGAACATAAATTTGAACATATTAAATGTGATTAATATTAAAATAAATTAAATCATTAATTCTTATTAATATATAGCTTTGAGCATTTTTTGGCTTTGATTTTTGGTAGACTTCATCTTACTCCATTACCTCATGAATATAGGAGGTTATCCAGAGAGATTCTTTCAATAATGATACAATTAATCAAGTTCATAAACTGGTTGACGCCCTTAGAGAAAGTTGAATATGCACATCTTTTAATTTGTGAAAATTACTTCATATTAATAAATAATTACTTTTATATAGCATTAATTTTTATTTGTAATTTAATATTCATGAACGTATATTTCAATCATATAATATTGTATTAAAATTTTAAATAGAATTCATATATGTAGATAGTATTGAAAGTTAATACTTTTTCATTTTCTTTATTTTCTACTAAACTTATAAAGGTCACGACTTTTGAGGCAAGCTAAATCAAAATTATTGGCTTTTAATGGTTTCAACTCAAACATTCCTTTTTATGAATTTATTTAGTGTAATTTAATTATGTCTAACTTATAAATGAATCATAATTCATTTTAATGAGTTTGATCTAATTTTTATGATTACGACATAATTAATCCTTCATATGTATGAATATTTATCTAATTTTATTATGGAATTATTTGGCTAGTATTTTGATGATGATGATGCGGATATTGGTTTTAGTTCATGAAAATAATATTTTATAGTACTTAAAGCTATGCTGGTCTTCTATTTCCTTTGCCAATTCTCTAGGTTAAAAGCGAGCTGTAACTAGCATTTTAAGAGTAATAATATGTATTATGATTTTAATTTTCTGCGTTTACTTTATAAGCTCTTGTGTTTTGGGGTTTCTACTGCCTCTAATTATGATATACATCAAAATTATGATTTTCGAGTATTGAATTATGTTGTTGTTGATTGTTTCATTGTTGCTGTCGTTGTTGATTCATAATCCTGTTAGTTTGTTTCGAATAGTTAACTAGATTTAAATTATTAATAAAATTAAATTACTAAATTATATGATGTTCAAGTGCTCTCTTCCTGGTTGCTTAAGTAACTTTGACCAACTGATGATGTTCTTAAATGGATTTATATAAAAAATACTGAGAGTATTTATATATCTAAAAGATTATTAAGAGTGAGAGTTTGTAGACTAATTGAATTCAATGGTTTTAAAGCAATCTTATATCTAAATATTTTCAGTTATCTAGTTCTTATCGTTAGTTTAGCATATACGGGCTAAGATTTGAAATTCAAAATCATAATATTTGGTTGAAGCTAAATAGCGAAGCTTAAATGCTTTCAATTATAGTTTTGTATATAATAATTTTCAAGAAATCTCTTGCTAATTTTTCTGTTCTAGACGTTATGTTTATACTATTTTCAGTCAAATCATTATAGACTTTATGGATTCAACTATCTTCCCTTGTCGTCTCTTATTATTGCTATTATTATTATAATTCAGAAAGAGAATTACATTGAGTTTATTAAGAGGATACTTGATGATTGTTGTGGGCACTACGCTTCTGCATAAGTATGGTACTATTTCTTGTTTAATCCTAGTTTTAGACTATAAACATTGTTTTTAAAATAAGCAATCATAATTCCTATTCAAAGGCAGTCGATGACATCTTGCAATGAACAGAATACTTAAATTGAAGTTTATACTATGCTTAGATTTTAATTACGAATCTCAATTGGAATTCCAACTATTATTTACTCTATTAATCCTCTAAGAGAAATAATTTCTATGAAAGAACTTTTATTTACAGTGTTGGCTGTCCCAGTCTCAATTGTATCTAAAGTCTTCTTGTTCTAATTAGCAACTTATTTTTTCTATTTGCATTTATAATATATCAGATAATTTTTAATTATATATTCTTCTGATGTTATTCCTTCATAAAATTGTTAGATTAGGATCTTGCTACTTCACAGATAGGTTTATTTTCTAATTGAACTTTATAATTTGAATTTGGCCGTTTATAAAACGATTTCGATTAGTTTAACTAACAGATTTATTGTTTAGGGGGTTTATTAGGAGAAAGTTGAAATGGTCTGCTTTTCTGGAGTTTACTATGGTGTCAATAAATCGGAGAGTAAGTATTAGTTTCGTTGCATCTAGTCTTTTTAGGATTAATGCTTGCCTGGATATATTATATTATCTACCTTAAGAATTTTTTAATTAAAATGGATTCAAAAGCCCATAAGAACTGATAGAGTTGTGACTGCCTCGGTCTTTAGAAGACTAGATCAAGTAATTTTTAATTTCTTTCAATGTTGTTGGATGCCACTACTATATTGAGTGTTATCTTCAGTCATCTAAAAAAAGAGAGATTTATTTAAGTAATTTAGGAATTGTTTGCTATATAATCTTCAATAAAATATTTACAATGTGCATTGATTTAATTATAATTGGTTGAAACTATAAATTCTTTAGCAAAAGATCTCTGCTGAGCATAACTACTTGTTTGCTTTTTCTTTTCAATACTCTGCAATAAGATATTTCATTGGTTAATTTCTTTTAGCTTTGTCCAGGAATTTCTGCTGGTTAGATTTTTCTAACATTCTGATTTCTTTTTATATATTTATGGAGATCTCAATGTTGAGCCAAGCAAGCTTATTAGAGCTTTAAAATACTTACTTCCAAAAGTTTAGTTAAACTTGTTGCACCTTTTTGCTTAGCTTCTGTATCATTCTTTTAGTAATTTTGGAATTTGTTAATTGCATCTGTCCCAGTGGTGCTGATGTTGACAGAGAAAGAATTCCACTTTTTTTATTTGGCTTTATGAGTGTGATCTTCATAAGCTTTCTCTTTATCGAGAACAATTTTGTTACTGAAACTATTATAGATGGTCTTGCATCACCAAAGAGTTCTTTGAACAAAGGGACGTAATCATAGAGATACTAAGCCAATTTTTTATGCTCTTCAACTTTAATATCTTTTAGGTAGAGTTTATTATTAATTATAATAAGTAACAACATAAAAACTATATAACTATAAATTAAAATGATTTCTAGTATTAGTCAACTGAATTACCATCCTCAAAGCCAATTGTTTTTTTCAAAAGCGGCCTTCAGCTACAAAGCACTAGGCAAAAGATATCTCCTTGATTTCTATGATAAGTCCATTAGAATTCCTTATAGATTAAGCATCCAATTTATGAGAATTTTTAAAGTACCTATTAGTTAATCTTGTGTAATATATTGTAGGCTAAAATCAAGAAAGTTTACATTGAAGAGCAATCTTCTAATTCGTCTAGATTTTTCCAAATTCCTTTTGAATTTTTTGCTACATGAGTTGAGTGGTCTAAGTGATGAAGTGAATTCAAAGAAATTAGATGTTAGGAGAATTCTTGAAGACTTTAAGTTTAATGAATAGACTAATATCTTTAACAAGTGTAGCATTATAATATGTACAGTGCTCTCTGAACAGATAATATATGAAAATAATTTTACTATGATTAGATATCTAATAATATTTAGTTAGACAATCATGAAACTGCAAGTTCATAGCACTCAAATAATTGTTATAGAAATGAATATACTCATAGCAATTTTCCCTTCTATCTCAATCAATATGCAAGACAATATCTTGCAATACTAAAGACATGAAAGATGAGTAAACTAAAGTATCATCTAAGTCTAACATAAAAAACTTAATGTCCTCCTTCCCTCCCATTTTATATAGCAATATAATTTTATTCTCAGCTTAAGCAATGCTTTATAGAGGAATTAAAAAGGAAGTGTAGAAAAATAAATAAATAAATCTAATCTACTAAATTTGGTTATAGCTACTACAAAGGCAATATTTAATTGTTTATACCTAAATTAAAAGATTCTTCATGCATCTATTCAAATCTTAATACAATCAGCAATACATTATTAATTTAGAGAGAACAATAAAGTGTATAAAGTTTCGGATTTAATATTTATATTAGTCTTGGTTGTTATTTATCGTACTTAATTAACGTTTTTTATAATCTTTCAATAACCTATCTATTTATGACAGTTCAACAATTTCAATTTAATTTACGCTATATTTGATATTGCCCATTTAGCAATTCTGGTTATTTAAATTCGCCTCACCTAATATGAGTTTTATTGATTGATTGGAAAGCTTAGTCACTGACTATTATAGTTTCCTATATATAGATTAACTGATAAGAATTGTTTATAACTTTGGGGAGTTGATGAGTGCTTGCCAAGTCGCTGTTGAGTTGGTAACAGCATACAATTTTACATTAAGATTATGAAATTGCATACTAATTTTCAAGAAAAACTATTTCATTATTTTTCAAGTGTAAATACACTTATAAAGTTATTTATCATTTGATTGTAATTTATTCTTATTAAAATATAAACTGATCTACAGGTTTAAAATTACCATTTACTTCTACTTGCTAGTTCTTTAATGAGTGATTCTCGAAAAAATCGCACTTTACATCTATCCGGGTAATAAAATCAAGGCTTAAGTCTCACTTGCTTTTGATTCTTATCAGCCTAAGTTGCTTAATAGAAAGTATCTCTATGACAACTTAAATATTTACAGACTACAAATACTTAAAGATATTTAATTTCTATTTCTTTTGCATTTTGATGTAATATCATGATTGAATTTGCTTAAATTATAGAGTCTAGACATTATTGATTTGACTGTTTCAATTTTAGTATTTAAACTTGGGAAACCTTAATCCATTTCAACTTAAGACTAGCATTGGACTTGTAGAAACTATTTTTCAATAGAGACAAGCATCATCATAAATAATTCACCATTCTAATTTTTAGTTAACTTAATAATAATGCAATTGAAATATTTTATATATTTTAGGCATGTCTTTGTGCAAAATCATAAATAAATATTGTCATATTTCATTTGGATAGAAGACGACAGCATACCCAGACAATACTGATATTGTAGAAATACATTTGAATTTGGAAAATTAATTATAATTAAATTTAATTTTAATCCCAAAATCGTGGCAGTGAAAGTTGCCCAATTTAAACGATCTTGGGCTCATTCGATAGATAATTCAAATTTAGCTGGACTTTACTACTGGCCGTCCTATTTTATCGCATCCCCAGACTGAGATAACTTTAGTTTAATTAAATGCATCTAAATTCATTAAATTATACCCTCACATTAAACTCAAGTTATCTCAGTCTGGGATGCGATAAAATAGTACCGCCATTAGTAAAGTCCAGCTAATTTTGAATTCTCTATCAATGAGCCCAAGATCGTTTAAATTGGGCAACTTTCACTGCCACGATTTTGGGATTAAAATTAAATTTAATTATAATTAATTTTCCAAATTCAAATGTATTTCTACAATACCTATGACTCATAATAATTTATATATCCAAATTTACATATATTAAAAATTCAATAATCATCTAAACCTAACAATTAAGTTTAAAGATTGATATCTAGAACTTTAATTTCAACTGCATTTAAATAGTTAAAACTTAATGTGTATATGTATATATTTTATTAATAATTATTTTAAAGTAATTTATTATCCTTATTTTATAATATAAACCCATTCTAACTGCATTAATTATAATAATTATTAATTTTAATGAAAAAACTAATTTATTTTCATTTATTTAGCTATGATAAATTAATTTTGAATTTAAAGATAATATTAAATTATAGTACTTAAATTTTTGATATTTATCCAAGATTAAATTCCATCGGAACCCTTTAATATTTTATAAATAAACTATAAATGATGGAAAATCCTTATAAAAATTAAATCATCCTGTTCTTCACTTTACTGATTCATTTAATTATTTTCCTCGTCTGCATCTTCTTCTGGATTACTTCTATTTCCTTTGTCACTTTCTCTTTGTGTAAAGGAAGCCAACTATCTGACCTTTGTCTTTTAATTTGAATTAGCTATTTAAGTTGTTATGAACTTAGTAAGTTTTAATGAAGTTTTATGAAGGCATACAATAAATACTTAATTACTATTCTTATAGTCTCTAAGGTAAAAAGAGAGATTTATAGCATTCATCATTTTCAGTAAAATCTTCATGAAAATTAGTTAGCAATACAATTTATAGGAGATGTTTTTTTGCAAACACTGCAATGTTTTGATTTAATGCTACGTTAAATTCATTTAAGAGTTGTAGGTTTGGCATTGCATAAGTATCTTTTGTTTCTAAGTAGCATTCATCTTTCAGTATATAAGTTTACAATCAATGAATGGGATATCCTTGCAGATGATGGATGAAATTATACAGATGATTCTCTGCTTTCAAATCTATCATAAAGTTATGTCTTTACAAGGATAGCTTTGAAAGTTTATCTTTCTAGTATTAATAGAATTTTTATCATTAATTAATAGGAGGATTATAATTGTTAAATTATGATTTATATTTTAGATAAGGGCACAAGTTATTTAATTTATTCTCCAATTTAATAAAAGTTTTATTAAATGCTTCATCATAACATTTATTAAATTGTCCCGATTTGCAAAGTAATAATAGGGAAATATATTTTCCATCTATTTAATTATTATTCCATATTTGTCTTATCATTTGAATTATTTGAGTTGAAGCTGTTTGATTAGTATTTCTTGCCCTTTTATTCGCAGTTGAACTCTCAGTTGTAGCATAAAATATGCAATTTTATCTTTAGTAGTGCTTAACGCAGATTTTATTTTTTTAAAAAGGCTTTCCCAGAAGTATTTCTCAAATAATTCAAGGATAGACTCTAGATAAGAAATTAATGTTTGTGTTTATTATTAGAGGGGTATCTCAAGATTGGATACATAATTTCTTGCTCTATTTGGGATATATTGCATTGTGGTTTATTTATCATCTGTCATGGCTTTATGAATATATTATTATACTTAAAAAGTTAATTAAGAATTAGTATTTATATTCTCAAAAAATTAATATTTATAACATTTTCAATGTTTAATAAAAGTATAATTTGTATTCGAATAAGGTGGTTGTTAAAATTAAATTAGAATTTAAATTAGAAGTTGATTATGATAAGCAGTTTAATCGCATTTTACATAAAATATAATATATAGGCATACATTTGAATTTTAGCAAACAACCAAAATTAAAGGCCTACTTGATTAAGATTAAAAATTATTAATTTGAGTTAAATTTTATTACCTCCCTACTAACACGCCATGTGCTACATTAGAATCGTTGTATTCTCAAAGATATCTTGGAATACCCATTGCTCTCCTTGCTGCAGTCAATAGTACTCTATAATTGAGCCAAGAGTGTATAATGAGCTTGCTGATCAAAGATGAGCGCCAAGCTGGCTTACCTGCTTCAGATTACCACCCACGAGAACCTCACCTTCTAGATTATTCAACATATCCTACTCACCCTTCGACCCCACACACATAGAGAAACATTGAGGCTACCACGAGTAAGTCACGAAGTGTCATCCACCAAGAGGCGGTTAGAGTTTTCTATTAAGACGCCAAAAAGGGAGACGAGGAGGTTATTTAGATAGCTTTATTAAAAGGAAGAATGCTAGAAGAACATAACACATTCGACGATCGAAGCCGAGTTCAAAGGGGCCCTAATCAGTACATGCTAAACTATTAATTGAAAATTCTGCCAATAGGCAAACACCTCTTCTTGGATACATTATGAGGAATAAGCTATTCATTAAGGAATAAGTAAAAGAAAAAAGGTTCTTACTGATGAAAATTTAATAATAATGATTTAAACGATATATTTTATATCATAAAAACCTTATTTTTAAAAATAATAGACAAAATACACTGCTAATTTAAGTAATCTATTTAAATTTTCGCTGGGCAATCTTTCTAAACTTTGTCTTTCTATTAAATAATCATTTTGATTATCCATTAGTAAAATAGCTAGTTATACAAGGATAAAGAAATTTGTTTTAAGTATCACTTATGTATAGAAAACTTTTATCAATACCTTTTTAAATATCAATATTGGCACCCTATATATTCAAAATGGAATATCTTAAATCCAATTGGATTCATAGAAATATAGACTGCAACAACAAAATACAGCAAAGAAGTAAAAATGTAAAAGAATTATAATTTTGTAATTTTTTAGAACTTAATTCTAAAGACACCAGGAGCTTAAGCAAAAGGTTGATTAAGCATAATAAAATTTCCAAATTCTATAATTATTTTCACTATATTTAAGCATTAAAAAGTCGTTAAATTAAAAAATGAAGTCAACTTAAAATAATTAAAACTTTTGATTTTTTTTAACTTTGTCCTTAATTATTGACTAAAAGAGGCTGAAATTATTGCGGAGGCAAAGATACGGATTAGAGGTTTTGAATATTAATTGAGCTTTTCAAGGTTGCAGTCCCAGAAGACTCTGCTGCCATTCTTTGTTAAGATTACTTCAAATTATCAGATCAAATTGATGGTGATATCCAATTAACTTCATTCATTGCCATACCATAACCTACAGTAAGATAAAAGACGTCCTTATTGAGGATACAACTGCTTTCAACAAGTGGACACTGAAGCCAATATTGATTTGAACTTTAAATTTGTGATTAGTTAAGATGATGCTCTGTCTAGAGCATTCGATTACTCAATTATTAACTTTACTAATAGCAATGTTACTGATAGAGTCATCGCAGCAGCCATTTTTTGGGACCTACCATTTATTTAAGCCAAGGTAGGCATCCTAACTCGTTAGACTTGAGGAATCTACTGCCTGGATCAGGAAAATATTGCCTTATTACTAGTAAGACATTAATTGATTTTCTCTAAAAGATTAAATGAGAAATCGACAAGATAATTCCTCTCAGATTAGTAAGAAAACCATTGGCATCAGAAGTAAAGGCAAAGAGCCTCAGAGTAGGTCTTTTCATATCTCAGATTTAGACGGAACTGGAGGATTACAAAAAGAGTCAGGCCGCCCAATTTTTCCACATAGAATCAGTAAAATTACATAAATTTGCCAAAGAATGAGTAAATAATAAAAATAGAGAATTTTAATGAAATAACTTTGTTGTTATGTATGTATAGTTATCCTTGTTAAAATAGTAAAATTGAATAATTTCTTTAAATCATATATAAACTAAGCTTTTAATTAAAGATGCTTCAAATATAAATACATCAATTCACATTATTATTTAATGAAATATTAAGCAATTGTATATATATTTGATATAATAAATCATATTATATTATATTGTATTTGATATAAAATATAAAATTCATTTATTAAAAATGAAAGATATATAAATTTGACGAGCTAACACAAAAAATAACTTTAAGACTTTGCTTGTCAATTTAATTGAATTTTTTAAAAATATTTATAATAAATAAATATTTTAGATTATTAATATGCATACACTTAATTGAAAGATTATATACTAAATGAGTTGGCTCAAACAGTAATTTGTGAGGGCGAAGAAGCGAAGAAGCAACATTGAACAATCCAGTCATCAATATTGCCTGATAAGTGAGATATAGGATTCTACTTTTCGTTGGATGCATTTTCAGATTTAGATATGGCTTGGAAAAAAGAACAATTCATTCTTTTGGCTCCTCAGACAATTGTATAAGCCGAATATTTCACAGTCGCGAGATAGCCTGTTGAATCTGGTGGTGCTCCAGGTTAATCGTCATGTCAAGTTTCAACCTTAATTCCGTTTGCAATACTGAAAATGCAAAAATGCCTGAGCAACTCCTATATCAGCCCTTATCAAAGACAAATTAAACTTTTTACATACTGCTTTAGAGCAATAGATGTGATAACCGTAAGGAGATTATGGTATAGGCAATCCTCCATATCAAAGCTGGAAGGCCTGTGAGTCGAAAATATAAAGAACGTCAGAATCTGAAATGAAAGCATGACCAAAGAGGAGGGGATCTCGCCCAGCAGCTTCTAGGCTATCACGAAAGACTTAGCCTCATCGCCAAGTATTGCACTAATCTTATATTGTTTCATCAGATGCATAAGATCTACTAATTTATGAACGCAACCGAACATCAGTAAAAATTCATGAGAAAGAGTCGACTATGGCCTGTCACCCAAAAAATGTCCATGATAATTCTACTTTTAATTTCCTAAAGGATAATAGGTAAGTTTAAGAGGAATTCTAAGAATCCTAAATATTATGTACTAGTTAAGAAATATTTTTAAAGTTAACCTTCTTGGAGAAAAGATGCCTTCCTTTTAAATTTCTTTTAGTTTGATAATAATTCATTAAAGAACTTACATTTTTTCAACGTAATAGTATTTTAAACTGGCGAATAATAATCGCGCGATCTGAGCTCAAGCACTTCAAGGAGGATTTATAGCAAAATTTAAGCAAGCGCACTTTACAACTTACTTGAAGTCGCTATCCTCATAGTCAAAAGGATCCTGGTGATAAAAGAAGAACTGCAGCTCATGATCAAAAGCTCAAGAATCAGCTGAATGGAAATCAGCTTCACCTCAAATGACTACCAAGATGATCTGCAGTCTCCTTGCACAGAGCAACTGCCTCTATATGCACAAGCTCAAAGCATGGTATAACAAGATCATTGACCCGAAAGCAAAGGAGAAATAAAGTATAAATGAGATCCGAAAGGGCAGAGAACATAAAAAGACTTTGATGAGAAATATTAAAAGTTTATTTGAAGAGCGAAGCTACAGTTAAATTGATTGGTTAATTAATTAAACATTGGTTTTATATTTCATTTTTTATTCCCCTATTTTTTCATACTTTTACTTAAACTATTGAAGCTGTTATTAGCTTAGTTAATAATAACTACACCTCTCTGGAAGATTCTCTCATTTTGAAAGTAAATATTTCACGAGTATGTAATCCCTTTTTATATTAAAATTAGTATACCATAATCTTTATTGCTATTTATAATTCGGATTATGCAGGCTATCAGCTGACTTTAAGAATAAGTCTCGGTCTATGAATGATTTGCTTAAAATAGTCATTGTGAGTTTGTAATTTTTCTACTATATATATTATCACTTTAAGAATTATATACAATAAATTAAAAAAGAATATACTGAATAAAATATTATTTTGATTGAAGATTCTATTTCATTAAAAGAGAAGTTATTTCATCTTCAGATAACTTATCGCTTTCTTCTTATATTAGTTACTTAAGTTGCTTCAAGTTTTCCAGAGAACATATAAAATTCTTACTCTAGTGGGGTATTATCTTCAACAAACTCTAGTTTAAATGGTTGACAGCAAGTTTACATAAATTAAATATGGCTGTAAAAATCCAGAAAATTAATTATAGTCAACATAATATTCACACAGTCATTTATCAATTAATTTTCCAATCAATCATAATTGGATTATCAATGATAATATTATAAAATTCTTAATCTTGCTTAAGTTTAATGAAGATATTTGAAGCTCATAAAAATTGATGATAAAAAGTAACATTTGTATAATTTAGAGAAAGCAAGATTAACTCTGAGAGTTTAATCAGTAAAGAGATAGCCAATATGATTCTGTTAAAATATTAAAGGCCTTTTTTAATTAAATTAAAGGACATTTATCTGTCTATCCATTCAAAACCCCAAAACCCCTTAGTGAGGTTTATAAGTGCTTTGATTTGTAGGGTATAGTTGGGGTCTTATTGGGGTTAGTAGAGAAAACGCAAGTTTTATGTGAATTTAATGAATATTTAATGAGTATTAATGTGCTTAATTCAAACAAATTTTATCTGCTTATCTTTGTGGTATCTCTTGAACTTAGCTCTCTTTAATGTTTCAAGTATATCTTCTAATGATGATCTTGGATATGCTGGAGCTCTTACTATGATCATCTCAACCATTTTCTTAATCTAAGTGCATACATCTTCTTGCTTTATATGTTTAACAGCCATGCTTATTGATTACTTTTCTTGCTTTGTTCCGAAGTACGACATACTTTCCATATCGCACTCTAAAATAATTGCTGCTACCGCCCAGACATCCCACTAAACAGAGCCATTAGTCCACTTCTCTCTTATTGGGAAGTACCCAGGTGTGCCTAGCACTTTAGCTAAAGTCACTATTTCTTACCTTATTGCTCTATTGAAATCAATGACTACTATTTCTAAAGGACAGAGATTTAGCATTACATTTTCTGGCTTCAAATCTCTATGAACATACCCTAGATCATGCAGCTCTTTCACACCCTTGGTCATTTCCGTGAGTATCTCATTCAAGTCATCTGGGTATCTATTATGGTAGAGATAATCTCTTAGAGTCATTTCAAATTTCTTGAGTCGTAGTGCAATAAAACCATGTCCAAGAATAACTCCATCGAGTTTAAGCAAGTTCTTGCATTACCTTTTATGAGTCTCTCTTAGTATTATGTATTCATTGGCAAACTCATTTTGATACTGCTCGTTCCTAATAAGATATTTGAAAGGATATACTTTATAAGCATATTCATCAACTACTATGAGTTTTGCCTTGTTAGGCACATCAATATGTAAATAGTTGTCAATGCAAAAACTGAGATCTACTGCATTTAATGCAGGTATATACATAGCTCTCTCTTACAAGCATGCTATATATAATTCATTAGCTGGTTGGTTCATTGACTCAAAACGTTTCTGCTTCTTAAGTCTCTCTTCCTGCTCTCTTTAAGACTCTACAGTATTGGACTTTCTCTTGGCTGGTTTAAGTTTTTATGTTTCTTTATCTTGCATTAAAAACTCACTTAAATGATGTTTTTGCATGTGTCTTTTAACTTTAGCTGAGTGAGTGTAAGACTTCATGCAAGTCGTGCACTAATACCTGCCATCGACCTTTTCGTGCTTAAAATATATCTTAGCTCTCCCAGAGTGCATCTCTTTGATGTGCCTCTTCAAGCTCGAATCAGTTGAGAAGAAATTTTAGCATTCATCACATTAGAATTCTTTAATCTTTTCTAGTGGGAGATGTTCTTTTAACTCCTCAACATCTTCGATTAGCGTTTAAATACTTATCTCTGCTCTCTGCTTCCTGATATTTATTTCTAGAACAAACACCTCTGATTCAAACTCAAGAGCTTTAAGCTCTGGCTCCTTTTCAATGTATATGATCTCTGGCTTCTTAGTTTATCCAAAGTTTAGCTAAGATTACCACTGCCAAGAGAGACTGCTTTGCGATTTAAGTTAGCCGCCATGTTTAAATTCAAATTTAAATTTCTATTATAAAGCTCTAATAACCTCTCTAGTTATAGTAACTTTGTATAGGAGTTGGTACTGCAACAACGATGGTTGATTCTTAGGCGTTAGACATCATATTTATGCTAAGTTTATAACTATAATTTTTCTAAATTCATGCTTAATATTTTTAATTTTGGTACCAACTTAGAAAAAATTCAGGTTGGTACTGGTACCAATTAGGTTTTGAACCATATTGGAACTTTTCCATTAAAACCTCATTAGTTTAAAACTAGGTACTAATTAAGTTTTGGTACTATTAAATTGGTACCAATTAAAATTAAACGAATTTAGTACCAGTACTAATTAAATTTAAACAAATTTAGTACTAATTTAATGGAACTAAATTGATAAAAATGGAGCTCCATCTCTGCAGTTTGTTACAGCTTCTGCAAACTTTCTCCACGTATCTTTGCAGGGTTGACCTCCTATAAGATGCCCATATTTAATAGTAAGATTTTAAACAATAGGATCCAGAAGTCTATAAGTTATAATTTGAAATTCATTAATAGGAAGAGGAACAAAGATGGAATCACTCAATGATCAAATGAAAAGAGTCGAGGCTCAAGAAATGATATCAAGATTCAGAAGTAAGGAAGATCTCTATCGATACCTAACTTTACATGGTAAGATAACTTGATGATTATTAACATATTATACAGTTGGTTTATTCCTTCCTACGATGGAAGGTACCAAAATTTCATTCTTGAAAGCAATACTTTGTGAGGAGAAGAAAGCTTTTAAAAATAAAGAGATTAAACTAATCGAAATTCCCAACTACCCTGAGATTTCAGTCACTAATCTTTATGAGGATGCCATGTAAGATGAGGAAGTGGTAGTTTACCTTCCTACCAAGAAACAACTCTTTAATAAACTCCCAGAGAGGAACTTCTTCTTTGGTGCTCTTGGTACAATAAAAGAGGATTATCTCAGAGAAATTATTGAAGAAGCACATAAGAAACGATATTCTATTTCTCCTGAAGACTAGAAGAAGCAAGGCATTCTTATAAGCTCAGCTTGGCTAGAGGAACTTAAGAAGCATCCTTATCTTTCAAGTAAGCTTTGACATATAACTTTGTAGGAAAATCTGGCACTGGTATATATCTTATGAAAGAGCATGCTAAGGTTCATAGAGAGAGAAAGTCACAGAAAATTCATGAAGTGAGCAAGAGACTTTATAAAGATGTTTAAAAGCCAGATGAAATGAACATAGATGCAGGAGCTGGCACAAAGAGAAGAAATATGGGCCCAAGCAAGCCATAAGAAGAGGAGAAGAAAGAGGAGCCAAACCCTTTTATGGCCAGTTTAATATGTGTATATATTCATTCGTTTAAATCTAAAACTTATTTATAAACATTCATTCTTCCTTTTCTCGCACAAATTGTTGTCTTATCTACGCTCACTCTCTTACAGCTGCTTTGAATCAAGTCTACTGTATCGATGGGCAAGTCATGCATAAGTTGATACAGCAGAAGCTTCTTGTAGTGAGTCTTTATTTAACTCCAGTAGAATTCTATTCCATTAAATTAAGGGCTGTAGGGAACGTTGTATACAGTGGTTATGTTTAGGTCTTCATAAGCTTTCTTAGACTCCTTAGTCTTATGAACTGATAGGTTATCAACAAACAGGATGATCTCTTGGTTGCTATACTTCTCTCTGAGCTTATGTAGGATCTCTATATACTACTCTCGCTTAATAGAGCGAGGGTGAATCACATAACTCTCTAAGCCTGAATTTTCACTTATACCAGCTAAAATTGCATGAGTGACTACCTTTACTTTTTAGTCATAAACTTCTATGTTATCATACTTCTTGTACCTTGGCTTATTGATAAAAGTGTTGAACGTAAACACAGCTTCATCTGCATGTATGAACTTGATGTTATTATCAATAGCTCTCTGCATTTAATCATAAATATAGTTTAAATTATTGCTATAAAATGGCACTGTAAAATCAATCACTTTCTTAACTCTGTTGACAGTCTTGAAAGTAATACCATTTCGTCTATAAATATTGGCTATAGTCTAAGGAGAGATACGCATGTCTGGAAACTTGCGATGAAACATGACAGCTCGTTAGTCAAGAGGAAAGTGAGCTCAATACTTTAATGTCTTAGAGTCACAGAGATAGTCAATATGGACCTGTGAGAACTTTTATTTTTTTGCAGGATGTTTTCAAGAGCCTGAGTTATAATGTTAAACAGCTAACAAGCAATGATACCTATCGTTGGGGCACTCTTGTGTAGGAGTCTTGCTATGGCTGTATAATTCAACACTGGTTTGACTTAGTCTATATTAATACTTGTACCATACCTAAGGTTAAGCAGTAAATCTAAATATTTCTCATCATAAATAGACCCTAAATTTCGCTAATCTATTTCTCATTTTGCAAATTGCCTAATTTCTCTACTAACCCCAATAAGACCCCAACTATACCCTACAAATCAAAGCACTTATAAACCTCACTAAGGGGTTTTGGGGTTTTGATTATTATATTAGAAGTAAATACTCTGGAAGATGTAACTGCTGCTGAAGATTTGTGTTGTATCTTATCAAAAAGCTTCTAACTCATCACATTTAAAAGCGACTAAGTAAATACATCAAAACTTTATAGGAAAATAAATAATAATATACACTCTCTATCATTAACTTAACCAAAACCTCTTTTTTTGCATGTATTGATTATTAATATTCAATCTCTAATTTCATTTCTAAACTCAAGCAAAGTATATTAAATTTTATTTATTTTTTATGAATCAAATATTTCGTTGAGATTTGAAGGGATTGTTTTGTTTACACCAATGAGCTTAAGTCTTAAGATTTACTTCATATGTATTCTAAACAAAAAAGATAGGTGTTTATTATCTGTTGGGTATTAAATCAAGACTAAGTGAAAGAAAATAGTAAAATATGAATTAAACTGTTAATAGTTATACTTTCTAATAAGAATGAGTTTATTTAAATCTACTGTTATAAATATGTAATTTGCATAATATGTTTGAAATTTTTTGTGCATTTCAATAATTCAAGTAAATATAATGTATTTAGATAAATGGACAAATATTCTTTTAAAAGTCGAATGTGCTCCTAACTCGCTTAGATTACATGATATCCCAGAAAGATTAATGCTTAAGGGACATTACAATACCTATTTTTAATATTTTAAATAACCTAAGGCATTTGATAGTCTCAATTTTTGTTTATGCAATTGAAATAAACGACAGAAGTGATAATTTGAATAAGTCATAAGTAGAAAAGATATTCATTATATAAATAGAAAAGCAAGTCTACAATTTAACAATATTAGTAGACAATTAGATAAGGGAAAGAAGCTTAATATAAACTCTACTCAAAGTATAGGGAAATAGATATTATGAATTAATTTTATTAACGAAAATATATACCAATTACTTTAACTATTAGCTAAGGTAATTACTATTAAACTATGCATAGTGCTTAGTTAAATCATTTAAAATGATGAAAATATTATATGGAATGGAATTCTAGTAAACCTAAATCATTCACAATAAGATCAGCTTTAAAAATTTAAATAAAAAAAAATATTAATGAAACTTATTAATTTAATTGTAATTTAAGAACTTGATCAAGGAGAAGCAACTTATTAACTCATCCCTTCATAATTCCTTTTAAATAAACAAACCTTCAATAATTTAGATATAAATGTAATATTTTTAAAAAGTAAAAAATTTAAATTGATTTTGAATTTGAATTTTTGCTTTGGACAAAGAAATGATCTGTGATATAAGGGAAGAATATAAATTCTAGATGAAAATGATAAACTGAGAAAATTTAAATACTTAAACAAGGAATTTAGATTAATTCTGCAAGATTTAAGCAAAATAAAGTCTCAGCTTTGTGTTAATGTCTGCCATTAACTATATAAATAATACATCTAATGCCTATGAAAGACCTAGAACTGAAACTTAATTGTTCTCAATTATTTATAAATACATGCATAAAAAAAGCCAAACTATAACTAAATATGCTGGAAATTTCATGATTTCACTAAACTGTGCCAATTATTCTTATAATTATATATTTAATTTTTCTCTATATATTTTGATCAAGTGCTGTGGTCGTCTGTGATTAATAGATCTAATAATGGATTATTGGTCTAAATAATTCGAAAACCACATATTAAATCTTATCTGAAATTTAATTTTTGTCTGATTGGTGAAGAATCTCAAAAAATAAATTTAGTATCTTTATCTAGACCAAAAGTGTGGATTCAACAGATCATCGACTCAACTAATTATTTAAATTTGCTAAAGTAGCAGATACTTTTAAATTGTGTATCTATGCAAACTTTTGTTTACAAATATGCTCTCAGAAAGATATTTAAAACTTTAAAGTTTTAGGGGGGGGAAGTTTCCTACCCCAAAATTTTATATGCACCCAAGGGGGGAAGTTTCCTGCCCCCAAAAAGGTAGTTTCCTGCCCCAATTATAAAATTATGTAATTTTTATAATTTTCAAAAAATCTTTATCATCAATTATGATGTAGTTTATTTTTAATTTAGCTTCAAATATCATTACTACCTTGATAATCAATTTAAAATTTAATGAAAATTACATTAATTAATAAAAAAAACACTTATTTTAGCCTTGTCAGTAATATATAATTTGATAAAGAATAATTATGTACCTTGAAAATTATATAATAATAAATGTTGTATAGTACATGGTTATGGTTACTTAAATTGAAATTTATTTTTTCTATTAAATTTATTGCAAAAAACATAAAATTTAATGTTGGGGGCAGGAAACTACCTTTTGGGGCAGGAAAGTGTCTGGGGGCAGGAAACTTCCCCCCCCAAGTTTTAATTATCAAATAAAATTAAAGGTAAGTTGTCTTTTTATGATGATTATAACAGCTGTCTTTATAATTCAAATATAATTAATCATTTTAGTTACTATGATTGAATCTGTAATACCGAAATGTTTTTATATTTAGATAGATCTATTCCATATTGAAAACCTCAAAGAACATCTTAATTATATCAACTCGTATTATGATTCCTATAATAACATACCCTATAAGAAGAATGATTTGTACGATAACTGAATTAGATAAATTGCCTTGCATTTATTGTTTAACCTATTTTTAACCAAATTATTATAATAGTTTTATTTCACTATAAAATACAAGTTCTGATTTCGCTAAAATTATTTAATAATGATGCTGATGATATTGAAATAAACTATATTAATAAAAGTGTAAGTTTTATCGAATAAGGTAGTTATTAAAACTGAATTTAAATGTAAATAATATAAAATGAAAGCTTTTTAATTTTGTTAATTTAAATTTTAATAAATAGGTGTAATAATAATAATAATAATGAGCAGATTAATAAATGCTTTCTATAAATATTTAGTTTAGTACAAAATATTAATACTAGTTAGATAGATGTAATTAAACTAAATCTAATTAGAAAATGCTACTTATTGACATTATCGATCATAAATTTTAGAAATAAAAATAATATTTTAACTAATAAATTAAGTTAATATAATTTCAAATGCTTGGATTATTAATATAATGGGTTTGTTTACCTCTCTAATAGCAAAATGTACTATTATTATTAATTCTCTACTTATCTTTGATATTCAGAGTATATATATATATATATATATATATATATAAATACTCAATTTGAATCAGCATGATTACACTTATTGAACATTTTCCAATTATTTTAGTTTTGTTTTCACATTCTGACGTTTTACAATAGTTAATGATTATACAAGTGAGAAATATTAAACTTATTATAAGATGTACACTGGAAATATAAATAAACCTAATAAACTTCAATACCAGACCAATTATATGTCTTCGTTAAAACACAAATGATTTAGAGAATATTAAAAAAAATAAAATCATTGTGTATAATTAATAACATAGTATTCACATAATTTTAGCATCCAAAAAAAGCTCTTTGCTATTTCTATATTAATTTATGAGATGTATTTAAATTAACATAATTATAAACTATGGTAGTTTATTAATTTTATATTTTAATGATTTCCTAATCTTTTATATTTTATCAATAATGGGAGCCTAAATTGCATGATTTCCCTCTGTTGTCATAATACGAAAGTAGTCGTATCATGGTCACATATACATCAGAGCAGTGAACGCACTACAATTGTTTCAGAGCAGGTCTTAAACAGGCAACAGTGTATGGATGGTTGATTCTAATAGCAAAAGAATGCAAGTTGCTGATTCATACTCTTTTACAGGCATTAATATGGGGTGGCTACCAAAGAGCATATGGAGATTTGATTAATTCAATAATATTATGACTTTCTCTGGTATTACCCACAATATTTGTGACTCTTAGAGTAATTAAAAGTTGGATAATAACGTTTATCAGCAAACTCTTGCTGCATTGATATTTATAAGAAAATTAAATAGCAACTACACTTGACTCAAAATTAATGATGATAAAAGCAGGGATTAAAGGGGAATTAATAAAAGAGTAAAGTTATTTATTCTCGACAGCCTAGCTTGAGTCAACTTAATCTCTAACAACATTGGAATTTGATCTCTATTGGGACAAAGAAACTGGGAATTTAACTTACCAGAGTGAATAGGAACACTATTGATAGAAATTCCAGTGAATTTTGAGTCAGTAATGGGGATCCTCAGGAATACCTCCGCGTATCTAATAGAGAGGATCTATTATCAAATGTCTGATTGAAATAATTGGAAATCGCTAAGGTTCCTCCCTTACTATTAAGAGGAATTCTTTCAAACATTACAGGAGAGCTGCTATAGCCAGGTTAACAGCACAGCTTAAATTGAGAGCATCTTCATAAGGGACCCTGCCTAAGATCTAGAATAACGCAAATGCAAATATCAAAATCTTAATTTATAATAAGAACTTAATAATTAAAAATTAAAAAGAAAAACTTTAAAGATAAAGATGGAGCAGTATAACAATCATAATAATTTTGTAAGTTACATTATAAATATCTGAATTTATTTTAATTCTCTTTCAGAAATACTAGAGAGCTGTGATATGGAATGATAGAAACCTGATCATGGACCAGATAGTCACAGATAGGGAGAATTGACTCATGCTGACACAGGTATTTACGAAGGTGATTAAAAGAATAACAAAGCTGTTCTGATATTCCCATTTCATATAGTTCTACAAAGTGTTCTTATTAATACATTAATTTTTAATTTTACATTTTTTTTTCACTTATTTTTCATAAATATAATTGGAAGAGGTTAGAAAAATAAGATGCTTTATTATTTCGGCCCTCATTCATTGGTTTAAAAATCAGTTGAAATTCACATGGATGGTTTTTTAGAAATTATAATAATATACTAGCTTCATCGCCAAAATTTCAAATGTTGGAGATGAAGCTAATAAATATATAATTAAGTTTATTATAGTCATCATAACTATATTAAAACATGTTTAACTAATGCATTAACACTTTTATATAAATATCCATTTTAATTACTAATATAGTCTATGTGAAAATTATTATTAAGCTAAAATTTTTTGAAAATAAATCGAATTTAATTTGAAATATACATTAATGAATATAAAGGTGTAAAGGTGAATTAAGACAATTAAGAATGTATAAGGTAAAGCCCTAATTAGGGCATTTAATTTAGTTATTTCTCAATAAGCTGATTTCTAATCAATCCAAGATATTCTGACTGCCTTCCTTGAGCTATAAGCTCATAAGTGTGGGCTTATAAGCTCAAAATCTTCCAAAATCACCCACTTCAAGGGTCATTTTCCAAAAATCTGTTTTTTAAGTAAAAGTCTTATAGAGGGCTATAATGCCCATTTTATGTTAATTCTTAATTAAAGTAGAAATTATATATTAAAATTTTAAATTCATATTTTAAAACGTAATAAATTTAAGGCTGATTTAAATTCTCTATAGAGAATTCTATTAAAACTAATATAAGTTTAATTTTTAATGATTTTTAATAATTAAAGCCTAATAATTTCTACTTTAATTAAGAATTAACATAAAATGGGCATTATAGCCCTCTATAAGACTTTTACTTAAAAAACAGATTTTTGGAAAATGACCCTTGAAGTGGGTGATTTTGGAAGATTTTGAGCTTATAAGCCCACACTTATGAGCTTATAGCTCAAGGAAGGCAGTCAGAATATCTTGGATTGATTAGAAATCAGCTTATTGAGAAATAACTAAATTAAATGCCCTAATTAGGGCTTTACCTTATACATTCTTAATTGTCTTAATTCACCTTTACACCTTTATATTCATTAATGTATATTTCAAATTAAATTCGATTTATTTTCAAAAAATTTTAGCTTATCAATCTTTAACATAAATTAGCATATAAATTTTGATTCATGAGTTCCTTGTTATATTTTCGAGTAATTCTAATTAGATTTATACAACTACAAAAAAGGACAAAACAGTTTTCTAAATAATCCCTAATTGAGGGTATTTGTGGATGTTAAATCACTGAAATAGAAAATTTATGAATCTAATTAACACTAGATGAATATTATAGAAATATAGATATAATTAGTAGAAATCTATAAAGAAATATGAGAATCCTTAATAAACATAAACAAAATTATAATATGTTTATATAAACGCCATTTTATTCTAGAATACAAATATCTGATAAATTATTAGTAATTTTTAATAAAGATTATTTAACTTATGCTTAGTTGTTTGTTTATTGAAATTGATTAAGTATTTAAATTATTAAGTTATTATTGATAAAATACAAAAGATCAGGAAATATGAGAAATACAAATTCAAAAAAAACTGGCATGTATTATATTTAGTGAATTAAATTAAATTAATGAGTGCCATACTTGAAATAAATATAGGACATTTTGTAACATACATTTAATAAATATCAACCAAGTTATTTTATTTAAAACTTTGATATTTTAATTTTATAGAATTCTAAAATCAATTCTTATTTAGCTGAGAGGTCTGAATGTAATAGTTTTATTAGGTACTAGAATCTTTGATGAAAATTCATAATAATTTCTGATTATTTTAGAGCTATATATACTAGCGCTGATTCAAAACCCTAAATCTCAAAATGTTGATTAAAATTCATAAATAATGAGCAATTATTATTCTTTTCAGGTAAACTTTGCAATTTTATGAATAAATTTCTGAAAAATCAATACTTACTAGTAGATTTTATGTTTAGAGGTATTGAGTCTTTAGAGAGTTATTGTTTTTAAAATGCTATAGATTAATCCATTTTTAATTAAAACTAGAATACTATAAATATATTACGTTGCTTTATTTGATTTAAACAATTTTTCATATTTTAAAGATAAATGATCGATAAGTATAGTAAATTAATTTTTAATTAAAATATTGGAATTTAAGTAGGATAAAAAATGGAGTTAACTTAGAAATCCATAAATTTTTAAGATCCTTGATTTTTAAAATTTTAACGAGAATTTGGATAAGTAATTTGTCTGTGTCGGACTTTCCACCGTCGTGAGATAGCTCAAGAGGTGCTTAGATCGCTTCAGGTTACTCAGTTTCACTGTGGACTTAGTTTGCAATACTGAATTTTCATACTGGAAATCTAAGATTAGTCAACAGCTAGTTAATATGATTGGTGACTAATTCTCCTGCAGATAAAGATAAGAAGTTAATTATGATTAGCAGATAATGAGTAATGAAGAGATAACACTTAGAAATCCTAAAAATCTAAGGAAAAATAAAGCATAGATTAGGTAGAAGACCCCGAAGCACATACCTATGTACAAGATCTCTCTTCCCCTTGAGATTGAAGAAAAGCTAAAGCATATTTTTTTCAACATTAAAGTTGATGTCATTATTTAGATCAAGAAAATTTACTGGTCCAACCTATTCCTGATCATCAATCAATTAGTAATAAGTTGCTTCCTCAATAAGTGGGATAGCAGTTATATGCAGAAGTTCCAAATCTTGCCCTTGAAGATTCTAATATCTATGATGATTGACCTAATTAAATAAGAAAACATTTTTGAGAAATGATAAATGGTTTCAGAGTGATAGGATATATTTGAATTAATGCAGATGATCTTTAAATTAAAGGTTTTGGTAATTTGTTTAATAATACTTTCTCTTTTATTTATTTTGCTTTCACCATATTTTTCAAATGCTTCTAAGCAAACAATTAATAGGTTCAAATCTAAAATTTAATATTGTAGGAATACATTCGATTTGGGAAAATAAATTATAATTAAATTATTAATTATTATTAATTATTCAAAATCATGGAAGTTAACTTTAATTAAACCTAGACAATATGGTACTTGTTCGATAGAGAATTCAAAATTAGCTGGACTTTACTATTGGCGGTACCCCTCTATCGCATTCCTGATGCGAGTTAACTCGACTTTAATTTTTTCATTAAAATCTACTGAACAAATCACCCAAAATTAAAGTCGAGTTAACTCGCTTCAGGGATGCGATAGAGGGGTACCGGCCAATAGTAAAGTCCAGCTAATTTTGAATTCTCTATCGAACAAGTACCATATTGTCTAGGTTTAATGAAAGTTAACTGCCATGATTTTGAATAATTAATAATTTAATTATAATTTATTTTCCCAAATCGAATGTATTCTTACAATATTGCAAAAACAGTAGCATCATACCCAAATAATTATTAATAATTACTTTTGTAATATATATAATATTAGTTATATAGCCAACAGCACCATATTACTTCATAAAAGAGTTAATCATTAAGAGTAATTAATGATATCTAAAACTTGAAAACTAGGAAGAATTAAATTTATATAATTATTAGCAATAATGATATGGCTTTATTGGCAATGAATGTAAATAAATTTATTGTAAGAAACCAAAATGTTGAAATAATATTTTTTTAAATAGGTGATAAAAATAGCTTATGAAAATTTAAGGAATTAATTTGTAAGTTTCTCAACCAAAAAAATCCATAAATATTCAGAGTAAGAAAGAAAGTGGGCAGGTGTTTGTCATTGATTGAAATGCTGATAATTATAATGATGGCAATGCTGAAAACAGATAAGATTATAGCACAATAGGAATAAATTATTGACAGAATGATAATAATGTTAAGGGCTGGAGGCATAGAATTCTATAAAAGGTCACCAAAAGTAAGTTTCAAACTAACTATGTTCTAGTAAAATTTTTAAATTTACATTCATCCCTTGATCTGAATAATTTAAGTAAGTGATAAACAAGAAATTTATTTAAAAAATAAACTAGAAATCATAATAAAAATCAATAATCGGAACAAGTAAACTACATAAAAAGTTATGACGAACAAAATGAACCTAAGATACATCAAGTGACGCATGAGTATTAATATCATATCCTTTACTTCAATATTTAATGCAGATCTTCATGATCAATGTGATTTAGTCAATGACTTTGTTTGGCATATGATGGAATACTTGCGGCTGAAGTTTAACAAAACATAAATATCTAAGAGGACATTTTTTATCAAATCTACAGAAAAGCATCCAACAATGATACAGAAAATAATTGATCTAAATTATAATTTCATACATAAAAATAGTGGTTGAGATTAAATTTACAAATTCTTTATTTCCATTTTTTTAATTCTTGTAAAATCTTTGATAGTAAATTCAGTGTTTTGTTGGCAAAATACAAAAGCTAAAAGACATTTCAATAAAAATAGACTTAAATCAATTGTGAGGTTTAGATGGTTGATTTTTAAATAAACCGATATTAGTTGAAAATTCTCAAATTTAAGTGAATGAAATTTTAGTTAAATATATGAATTAATAAAACAAATAAAATAAGCAAAGGAAATGAATACAATGATATATACAGCTTTTGGATGAAAATTAATTTAAACTTAATCAGATGATTATGCAAACCATATAGTCGTTAACCCATGAAGCACTAGCGTCTGCCAAAACTTTAAAAGCATTTCCCTGAAAGCTTACTAAATAGTTAACTACTCATCATCATTTTAAATTAGAGGATCTTTGAAACTAATGAGCAGCTAGGTTTTTCTATAACCAGATTCAAGACATTTAGTATTAAATTTTTAATTTTCAGAGGCCATAAATTTAAAATAGTACCTTGAATAAGTCAATTCTAGAAATAACCTCATAGATTTAACGTTATAGAATCACAAGTAAAATGAAACAAGTTAGAGATTTGATAAAATTTATATTAATATTTTTAAATAATTATCAAGACAAAATTGAGCAAAACTTAAATGAAAATATTCATAATGCCATTCAAATAATATTGTAGGAATACATTTGAAATTGGGAAAATAATTATAATTAAATTAAATTCAAATCAAAATCTTGGCAGTTAAATTTAGCCAATTTAAACGATCTTGTGCTCATTCGATAGAGAATTTAAAATTAGCTGGACTTTATTATTGGCGGTACTATTTTATCGCATCCCTGGAGCGAGATAACTTGACTTTAATTAAACGCATCTTAATTCATTAAATTATACCCTCAAATTAAAGTCGAGTTATCTCGCTCCAGGGATGCGATAAAATAGTACCGCCAATAATAAAGTCCAGCTAATTTTAAATTCTCTATCGAATGAGCCCAAGATCGTTTAAATTGGACAACTTTAACTGCCAAGATTTTGATTTGAATTTAATTTAATTATAATTATTTTCCCAATTTCAAATGTATTCCTACAATAGCAATTCAAATATAATAATATCAATACTAATAAGGATTGATAAATTGAATTCTCAAATAAATGGAGATCAATAATGATATAGTAGTTAATAAAAAGTCATAAACAGACATTACTTTAATATATAGGGTCGAATGGCTTGAATCTTTTAACTTAAAAAGACGCACTTTTTAAGATATAGGCTAGAGATAAAAAAAATTTAATCCATGAAACTAGAAGCAAAGAAAATTAGAATATAGAATGAAGTGTATTTACAACTATAATATTAATTAAATATGCTGATTCCACACCATTATTTGGACTTAAGTGGATAAATAAAAAGTACCAAAAATAGGATAATAAATGATAAAGGTATCTCTTTGGAAATTCTTTAAACTCAATTCTCTATAAAAATCTATGAAATTTATTCATATAAAAAATTATTATAGTATATTTTAGATAATGAAAGTAGATAATGATTTTGTTAACACAAAAGTAAACTGGTTGATAATAAATAAAATATAAATATCAGTTATTATGTTCATCGTTCTATGTTGTTTTTTTCTCATATTTATAAAATTTCACCACATTTCTGTTCTATAACTTTTACATACTCAAGAACTAACTTTATCTATTAAGAAAACAAAAGTAATAATTTATACTTTTTTGCGATGTGATAATGCATGGGGATAACACAACTCCATTTAATATGTTGCATTTCAAATATTAAAAATTGTTATAAATAATTTATTATTTTTATTTTTTGAATTTAAAATACATGGTTCTATAAAGTTATCAGATATAAATTATTTTATTATTATTATTCTCTTATAAAAAACTGATAACTTCTTTGAACTATTTTATTCATTATTGTTAATTTTAGTTTTGGCTAGTGCTTGGTAGATGGTATCATTTTTTACTTGCTTGTAGGATATACCTAATTATTTATGAGTTCTTTTAAGAGTGCATTTAATCATTATGATATCAGGGTATTATTATTGAAATATACTTGCTCTTTGCTGAAGGGAAAGATGATATAAGTTTTGCAGTTATTTTTGTTAAGTCAAAAAATATACCTGCTCATTATTTAATTATTCTGATCTCTTAATATATTTCTAAAACTTTCTTCACTTTAATCATTTCTTTCAAGGCATACTGATCATATTTTTGATTTTGATAATTTAATTATTTTTGAAATTTAAGAGAATGAAAAATATACTCTTAAATCCTTTGATGGTTGAGTTATCTTATACCTTAACAATAAAAATTCTCTTTTTATACTTGTTAGTACTCTCTATTTTGATCTCATAGTTATTAAATTATATTAATATCAGATTATTATAAAAAGAGGACTTCAATTAGCATGATCTTTAATGATTCTATATTTAATCCGTTACAATATAATCTTTATTCATAAAAGTATAATTAAAGACAAATTTTCTTATGAGACTGTTTTTATAAAATTTACTGAATTTTTGCTAATTAAAACTCTAATATTTTTACTACAGTTTGATAAATTATGAGGGGAAATCAATTTAATTGAAAAACAGGATATTTCGAAATTTATCATATGTCGAAAAAGTTTGGTAATTTATTTTATTTTTACATCAGTTTTTGGTGTGATTGCAATTGATTCATTTAATATTTAAAGATATAATGATATCGAATTAGTTTAATTATAGCTGAAGCATCGTTTTGTGAAGCCTTATTTTGAATTTTGATATTGTTTTTTTGATAGTAGGAAGAGATACACTCATGCCTATGTACAAATTGTCCTCAGAAACGCAAAGTTACCTTTGATATGGACTATTATATTTTAAATTGTTCTTTAGCAGCAACTTCAATGAAGCACTTGCCATTCTTATGCTAAGTTTCTTTTCTAGTTCAATTGAGTATAGTAAAATTACTAATTTTATCCTTCTTATATCAGCTTGTTAATATAATAAATCTATGGGTTACTATTAATAAATATATTTTCAATAAAATTACTAATATCTTCTTTTTTTGTCATCTTGGCTTTCCTCTACAAATAATCAAAGCATGTAGTGCAACACTTTCTTTTTTATTTAATTTTGTATTTAATTCTTTGCATTTTGTGATAAGAAAATATAAGCTTATAATATTGTAGGAATACAATTGAAATTGGAAAAATAATTGAAATTAAATTAATATAATTACAAATTAGTGGCAGTTAAAGTTGGGCAATTTAAACGATCTTGGGCTTATTTGATAGAGAATCCAAAATTAGCTGGACTTTACAATTGGCGGTACTATTTTATCGCATCCCTGAAGCGAGATAACTTCATTTTATGTGAGGGTACAATTTAATGAATTTTGATGTGTTTAATTAAAGTGAAGTTATCTCGCCCCAGGGATGCGATAAAATAGTACCGCAAATAGTATAGTCCAGCTAATTTTGAATTCTGTATTAAATGAGCCCAAGATCGTTTAAATTGGCCAACTTTAACTACCACTAATTTGTAATTATATTAATTTAATTTCAATTATTTTCCCAATTTCAATTGTATTCCTACAATATTGTTTAATTTTTATTATCTTAAAAATTCTTGATTGAAGATTATTCATTAAAAAAATATATTTCTTAGACTATGTGACAGATAAATTTTAAGTCAAAGTTGATACATTTAATAATATGAAGTTCACTATATTATTCTAAATAGTTGTAAATTTACAAGAATTATTATTTATTATAGATTTGATTGAGAGCTTGATCATTTTTGCTATTTCAAGGTATTTTGCCAAACTCATGAAATTAAATTTAAAATTAATTATAGGCATATATATTATTTAACTCAGTTCTTTTTCTTTAAAATTTCTTTCATATTGAATTTTATTAATAAATGTATAATAGATCATCATATAACTTAAAAATCCAAGCTAACAACGATACTATTGAGGTACATTTAATCAAAGCATTTCAAGAATATTAACTATTTAATTTAAATTAAGATCTTTGTTGATATAATAAATTATGTTTATTAAAATTTATGATTTCACAAGAAGTTGTAATTATTCGTTGAAGAAATATTTATTACTTCACTTTTGTCTATACTCCAATTATTTCTAGGCACATATTAAGCAAATAAAATCGGTGTATCCTCTCTAAACATATGATTTTTCCTCTATATATAATTCTTATTTACTAATTATACCAGTATTTTTAAAGTCTTACAAATTTATAACATAGTAATTAGCTGTATAGGGCTGTTCTTTCTCATTGATTTTGGTATGCACAAACTCTTTATGCTTCATTATATTAAAGTGGTAGCTTTACAAGGCTTCTTAGCATATTCGAAGTTGATTGTTCTTTTCATTTAATACATTCTAGATTTTGACACTATACAATTTATTTGGTCGGTATAATCTTAAAATTTAAGAAAGGTATATTTCTGGGAAATTATAATTTAATTTAACATAAGTCATTAAAACACACACAATACTATTTACTTCTCGTGGATGAGTACTAAAATGAGTAAAAATAGGAGCAGTATGATTAGGATGAATGAGAATGAAGAAGGATGTGGTGGATGTGGTGATACTACTGTTACTATCAATATTAGCTAAGTTAATGATAGCAAGGAAGTTCTAACATTTAAAGAGATGTCTACAATCATAGCCACCTTTGCAACTTTGAATCTTACTGCTCCTCTACTACTAATTTTTATCAATAAATTGACTAAAGGGAGAGAAAATATTGAACCTTCACAGAGTAGATCATAGCTTAATTTGGAAAGATACTTGATAACAGGTGATAGAACTGAGTAAAAAGCAAAACCATTATTCCCAACAACTTTTGCATTATTTAGTATTTTATTATAGTTCATAGATAAAATGTAACTATTTATCCTTTGCTTGCTATTTATCAAAAATTCCTTTTACTTAAAAATTTATACCACCTTGATCTAAAACTGAAAGTATTTTCAATTTTGTCTCCTTGATCAAGTTTATTGTTGTTATGTGATTTATATGTTGTCAATTTCAACTTTATTATATCCTTTTGATTTTTAGTATCTCTTCAAGTAAAGAAAGTTAATTATCATTAATCATAGAAATAACTGAACAATATATAAATATTTTAAGTACCACTTATTTGTGTCAAGCTTTAGGATTTCATTGCAATATATGAAATGTTAACTAAATCAAATTAATCTCAATATAGTGTAGATTCAAATAATTGCGTTTATTTCAAACTAATTTTAGAAATAAGCCTCAATGAAATAATTCTTGAATTGAAATTATATTAGATCAGCTTCTTGCAATGAAGATTATGGTTCACATCTATTCGGACCTTTCAACCTTGCATATCAAATACACAGCCTTCTAGCGAAAACTCTAATTAATAGAATTCTATTAAGCTTTTTTTCTCAGTTTTTTACTCATTAAAAAAGCAAACATATATTTTAATTAAAAATGAGCAGAAATGAGAAGGCTCTCGTATATTGTATGTATTAATTCACATTTTTGGTTAAAAAATAAGTTATAATAAAAAACATTTCTGAATTTTCCTCTTCCTCTCAAATCACAACTATATCTATCAATAGAAGGCGTCTCATTGCTAAATCTGAAATTTATAAGCCTTTAAATCAATTCTTAAACACTGTATATCCTCAGCTCTCGCATTTATCTTTACTGTATTATTATTTAACTAAATAAACATATAATTTAAACCAATTATAAATATACATAATGGAAATTTAATGAATAGTAATCATTGAGAGCAATATGCTAACTAACTTTTTCGTTGAGATTATGAAATAGTAGTGAGTAAAAAAATATTTTCCTAAGAGTATAATTCATACCCTAGCCTAACCAAACATAAGAATTGGATTCAAAAATGGAGCTCTTTGAAATGCTTATATCATTGATGTGAATAACTCATATAAATTTATTAATATATATTTAATGTGAATATATCTACAAAATATAATGTGTATTGTAAACTATTAATTTTTAGTTAAGTATTTTTATAATAGCACTTTATTTTGTAAATATATTGCTGTTGAGATAGGTATCCTTATCATTGTTTGATTGGCATGAGTAGGTCTATAATCCATCTATTTATCTCAATTTTTCACTTGCTTTAGCTGGAGTCTCATCGATATTGGCATCTGAAGATTACTCTCCTAATAGTCCCTTAGAGAAGGGGACTTAAAGACTCGGTAAACGACCCCGATAACATATCACTAGATCTAATTAAATATTATATTATGATAAAGCTTGCAGTGTACTACATTTCTAGTAGATAACTTGTAAAAATTGACCACTTTTTTCTATATTATTAATTTTTTATAATTTTTAATTATTGTTTTAATAAATTATTTTCTATCTATAAATTTATTATTTGCAATTTCACTTTTTATTAAAAAATTTATAATTATTTGTTTTTTTGCTTTAATTGTTTTTAGTTTATTCAAGATTGATTTCTATTTAACTCCATTATTATATATATATATATATATATAAGTATCCTAAAATAACTTTTTATAACTTGTTTTATAGAACTATTTTAGAGATTCTTTTTATTTGCATCTTGTTTATTATAAGATCTATTGTAGAGCATATTAATCAGTCAATTTTCGGTAATTTATAAATTTAATGAATATTAGTTTAAAGAGGTAGAATTGAATTTCCATTTTAGTTCAGTTTTGATATCTCATTTTTGTCTTTAATTATTGTTTTGTTTGATCTGATAATTATTAATAGCACGAATTACATTTCTTAAATTTTTGAAATAGACGGCTACAAGATAAAATTTCGAATGATATTTAGTTTTAATTAATATTTAAAACTAATAATTTTTCAAAAATATTAATACATGAACTTGATAATTGCAGCAATATTTCATCAATATTTCCCTATCATTGATTTAGGTAAGATGAAAGATGTCCTCAAATTCTCTTTTATTCCTCTGAGGATACTGAAAGCAATATATAAGTTAATGTCCTTGATGTTAACATCAAGAGAACTCATCATCACTTAGCTTAACTTTCTAAAATTTTTGATGCAGATTTAAGAGTTATTCTTATATTCTAGAGATTTAATATGTTATGGTTGAGATAATATAAAGAAAGTGCCTTGATCAGGCTGCTCTTCTAATAATGAATTATTTAATTATAAGTTACCCAGTATTTAGTTGGTTCTTTATAATTTATTAGCAGTAAATTTAAATTTACCTAGAAATTGGAAAAATATCACAAAAGGCTTTAGTTTAGATGCATCAAATGATTCTTCACTTTTATATGTGATGCTTAATTCAGGAATAAATATCGATATATAAAATCATTTAAAAAATTCAAATAAGAAACAGATTGGACATTTAGAGTGGGTAGATGGCCCTAAGCCCATTAAAATGACTATCAATAAAGAAAATATAAGAGTTAAATGAAGCTAGAGAAGAAATCCACATAGCATGTGATGCTTAAGAAGTTAACATTGATGAGAAAATTCTTCAACCATTTGGATGCTAAATTCTGCCATGGCTATATATAATAAATGGTTTATACTATTTTTCTTTACTTTTAAGGTCTTTATTATTCAAAAATTAAATACTTTTAAGCTTCTTTATATCTTATAATTTGATTGTTATTATGATTTGCAAATAAGAATTTACTGATTAACATATTTGATGATGAAATCGTTTTTATTATTTTGAGATATCTTTAGCAGTTATGATAAATCAAGTATTCCAGAGCTTAAACCTATTAATGATTAAATAATTTGAACTTATTATTTCTCACAATCCTTTAATAGGTTTTTTTAAAAAGCCTATTATGAAAGTTATATAAGCATTAAGTATGAAAGAAAGAAAGAAAGAAAGAAAGAAAGAAAGAAGTTTATAAGGGAAATGGTGAGTTATTTATATAAAAGAACTTTTGCTTGGTGATGAGTGAATGATGCCCAATCTAAATAAAAAGCTGCAAATAGCGATAGTTATTAAATGTAAGAGGAATTGTAGCAGATTCACTTATTTCAGAATACGAAAAAATAAGAGCTGCAAGAATTATTTATGAAACGAAGAAATTAAATCGAAATAGCTAAAGATAAGTTACATTCTCCTAATCCAGCTAAGGTTTTAGCTTAGAAACTTAAATAATACAAACGAAAAAAAGAGAAAGTTGGTCAAAGCAATCTTAACTGTCACTTAGGTTTGTATAATAATTTAGTTTAATATAATAATTCAGGGAAAATTTCAATTTATTTATGAGAATTTCTATTATATCCTGAAAAATCATAATGAAATCAAGAGATAAATAGGAACACCTTAGTATGATTAAATCATTTTATTGTAAATCCAGAGATTTAAATATAATGGCAGAACTTGGATAGACCGGAGTTAGATGTTAAGCGGTGGTGGAGAATTATACTATAAAATAATTGATTTTTAATCAATTATTATTAAAAAAAATAAACACTTTTAAAAATTAATAATATAATAATTGCTTTAAGAGCATTTTTATTTAAAAAAATAAAATCCAAATGAATGGTCTATAGTCAGAAGAAATCTAAACATTACTTAACTCATCAGAAGCTCGAAAATTTACATCGTCAAATATCTAGATCTTTTAAATTAGTACATTGATGATAATTGCGAGTGACTTATTGCAGTCGAAAGAAATACTTTCGTAGCTAAATAATTCTTAAAAATTAACTAAAATCTAATTCCCAAACTATTAATCTCTTAGTGGATAAGATGTTCCATGTAGCCAAGCTTCTATACTAAAAAGAAAAATTGGCAATAGATTGAATTCCTAAATCTTAGATAAAAACCTCCTAAAGAGAAACAATATGCTTCAAAGAAGAGAAAACAATTCTTTATACATAACAAGAGAGATAGTACCTCTAAAGCTCTGATTTTAAATTTCATCTTTCGCTAATCGTTACCTTCTCAATCTCAATTGATAATTGATAATAATAAACTCACAAGATCCTTTTCTCAAATAACGCAAGGAATATGAAATATATATTTATGAAAAAAAAGACTGAAAAATATTTCAACTGTTATAAGAATCATACAATAAAAATATATTGATGTTTTGTAGTTAACAATGACAGACTCAGCTTATTGTAGTAGTGGGAAAGACAAGAATTGACTCACTCAAACTTATAATTATTCTTCTCACAAGAATGTTATGAAGTAAGCTCTTCCATTTCTGATAGTGAACAAAATAATTTTCCAGACAAAAATCTCCTACCTTAAGTGATCACAAGCTTGATTTAAACACATCTAATTCATAATTTTACTAAGAATTTAATGTAGTAAATTTTTTAATAAGTAGATCCAATTATAAAAACATAATAATAATATTATTAAACCAAACCCTTACTAATGACCTCTAATAGAATAACCTTTGACAAGTGGAATGAGCATCTCTTTCAAGAAGAATTAGTGTTTGAACTCTTTTTAGAGTAAAAAAAACACCACTCTGAAAGACTATTCTTCCTTATCTTGAGCTCGCAAGAGGATACCACATATAAAATTATACAATTTATTAAAAAGGACTCAATAATTGAAAAATCACAAAAGAAGTAGGAAAAAGAATGGCAGATTAAGAAATTTTCATTAGTGAATACCAATTTTGTAGACACTACTCCCTAATCATGAACAAGAACGAAGAATCTTTAACTCACATGTTACCTGCATGAAAATTGAGGACCACCCAATGCAAAATAAAATTATAGTCTCAAACTAAGTAATTGCTGATAAATTGGATTAATATAGTCTAACATTTAAGATAAAATGAGAAATTCATGATTTTTAATTAAGATTATTAAGAATACTTTTTATGATTACCCAAAATGGAATCTTAAAACAGTAAAAATGTTGATAAATTCAATATTTTTCTTCCTCTGTTTAAATTTTAAATCATTATTTTTTTTCTTTGTCTTTTTTATGTGTCATTCTATATGATGTCTCTAATTTGAGAAACTTCTGCTCTTTAAGTATAGGAAACTTAAAAATATTTAATTTGTATTTATCCATTTTACAAATTGCAATTTTTGTGATTACGACAGCCTCACTATCTTAATTCGTACTTACTTTGCTATAAAAAATCTTAATTAAATTCTTACAATCGTATATTTTCACTCCATTTATATTTTTTACTCAATCTTGCTTCAAAAATAAACCCTTACCTAGACTTGCTGCAAATTCCTTTTGAATTTAGACAATATACTTAATCTACTATAAGTATATGGAACAAATTTAACAAAAAAAAGAATTGAGTTGATCACTTCCAATTTTCTCGGAAACATAAAAGGATGATAGAGAAAGAGCATAAACTATCAGTAAAAAGAAGAAGCCCAAAACAATAGTAACAACAGAGAAAGAAAATGCCTAGGAAGAAGTTGAAGATTAAACTTATTATAAGACAGTTGATCTTAAAGCACTTGATTGATGATAAAATAGATCCCATCTTATTAATTATTATGATTATATCATTATTATTTTAGGACAAATATAAAATAAACCAACTAAATAAAGCTAACCTAGCTATAAAATTTGGATTATAACTTTACATTTAGCTTAAAGACAACCTTTCATTAGAAGTATTCAGCGATGCAAGATAGTACACATTTTCATAAGAAATGAGATAATGACAATAATTATTAAAGCAATTCTCTGGGAAAGGCAAATGATAAATAAAATCATGCTAAAAATGTAAAAACAAATTATAAATTGATTAATTATCGTTAACGAAACAGTTTCAATGATAAAGCACTGGAAAACTTATCAATTTCTTGATTTATCGCAAGCAGAAGTGATTAAACATCCAATTAAAACCTAATTAAATTAAATTTTAAAGCAGTTAAATGAATATCATGTTATTTGTAAAATGAGAGATTTTTAAATTAGATGTATATGTCAAATGTACTACGTGAATGATCTAAGTTAATTAAATAGGGCTTCAGAATAGATTTCTAATAAACATTGAAAACATATTTGATGATCCAGAAAACAGGGCATTGCATAGTAATAAATAATAACAAAAAAGTAATTGATGGGATTAAATTATAAAGAATATAAATAATTATAGGAGATTATATCGATAAGTATAGTTGAATATCAATTTTAGTTCTATTTTATTTATAAATAATAAAATAGAAATGTAAACGATATCTAAACAGATTCATATACAATTCTGAGGGCATTAAAGAATGCTTCACTAAACTAACTTATCCAACCATGCTTGTCACCTTATATAATAATGATAACGAATGGATGTGCTGCAACTTATAATCGGTTTTTTGAAACAAGAACTCTGAACTCAATGATGAACTGATTAACAGCTCTGAAAGTTACAAAAGTATTCATTGCATCATTGCATTCCTCTACGATAGTAAAAAACTAGACTCCCATTCCCAGAGAAATAGATTTTGAATCGTTTAGACTCTCTTCCTCAGTTAACATAAAATTATACCATAATATTTAGGTATTTTATCAATGATTAATCTTTTGCTTTAATTGGTACAATTCTAGTTCTTTAGAGTAACAAGCCATTCAAAGATATTTTATAAATATAATTTAAATAAAACTATACCAACAAGTAACTTTAAGATGAAAATAATTTTTTAAAAAGTTAACTGTCTATTATAAAAGCAAAATAATTCGCCTTCTGTATATTTATGCCATATTTAACAATCTCTTCTGATCAATAATTAGAGATTCTTAAGTTTGGCTTTTGCAAATCACAAAATATTACTGTTCTCATCACTACTTGGATTATTTTGCTAGCTGGAATACTGCTTATGAACATAAAATTATTGAATTTTTTAATATATATAAGGTTTCAAATCGTTTGAGAAAGTAAAGCAAAAACTATATTTGAGGTAAATATTTATTTAAATTCTCCAAGACTCACAAATCCTCCTAATCACAATTGACTTCACCAAATTAAAATTATGATATTGGAGATATAGATTTAATCATATTAATGGAGTCATTAATCTTATTTATATTTACAGAAGGATAAATTATAATTATTAGCAACTAAATAAAATAAGTTCTAATAAATTAATGATATTGTAGAAATACATTTGAATTTGGAAAATTAAATTTAAATTTATTTATTATAAATCAAAATCGTGGCAGTTAAAGTTGGCCAATTTAAACGATCTTGGGCTCATTCGATAGAGAATTCAAAATTAGCTGGACTTTATTATTGGCGGTACTATTTTATCGCATCCCTGGAGCGAGATAACTCGACTTTAATGTGAGGGTATAATTTAATGAATTTAGATGAGTTTAATTAAAGTCGAGTTATCTCGCTCCAGGGATGCGATAAAATAGTACCGCCAATAATAAAGTCCAGCTAATTTTGAATTCTCTATCGAATGAGCCCAAGATCGTTTAAATTGAACAACTTTAACTGCCACGATTTTGATTTATAATAAATAAATTTAAATTTAATTTTCCAAATTCAAATGTATTTCTACAATATTAACTTCATATTTATTTGAAAAGCACTAAATATGTGTTTTAAATTGATTTCATTAAATACTAAATATATTATTTAGTGCTTTCTCAGTTTTAAAAATATAATTGTGTTTGCTAAATAAGCGTCTTACTATTTAAAATTTTGGAGCAATATTTTGCTAATTTTAAAGCACAAATTTCTTATTTTATAATAGTAGAATGTAAGATTTTATTTTGATTCACCTTTAATAAAATAGTTATATTAATTTAAGAGCAAGTCTCAAATATAAATTTATTAATCAATGCAATTAAAAATAAAATAAGATCATCATTGAAAATTTAGAGTAAATGGAAATCTAATACAGATTATTTGAAATTAAAATTACTATTACATTTATCTATATTTATTAAAAATTCATTTTAAAAAAATTCTCATATAAAAAGTAGGCACTTAAAATTTTAATCTTTAAAATATACATTTATTTAAACTTAATAAGTTTTTCCCAGTAATAATTTATGTTTTTAATTCTATCATTTTATCATATTCAATAATATATGTGACACAGTTATCTAATGGAAACATTCATTAAAGATGGTCTTTATTATGTAATTGTATGAGACAAATAGCCAAAAAGGGTCTTTAAATTTTTAGAGTCAAAAAAGATAATTATGTTATTTTATTAAGAATCCTAGTATTTAATCAATTTAAAATAAATTAAACATAAATAATGGATTTGCAGATCTTACCGTGTAACTCACTATAATGTATAATAATTAGAAGACATATCTTTCTTTATTTTTACTCTGGGCATACACCTGAATTAAATAGAATTTAAGAAAAAACAAAAGTTCAGCAGGAGAGCACATAAAATTCAAATAAAACAAACTGATTCTAATTAAGCAACTAACAATGATGATAAAAGTATTTTTTAATTATAATTTCTTTTCATAAACACAATATTATTTGCTACTATTAATCAATTACTGTAATAAACTTATTTTCTCAAAAGTTCAGTATGATTCTAAATTTAGTTAAAATAGTAAAACAAAAACAAAGAGAAATATAAATGAATACAGTGATAGAATTATCATTTATTTTTGTTGTACAAAGTTAATTTCATTTATTTGTACGAAAAAATGAATAGATATATAATTTTTACGTTTAATAAATAAATAATAAGATACCAATCAATATAGGAATTGAAAATAAAATTAAAATTTTTAAATGAAAAATTGATTTAAATTAAATAAGACTAATAAAAATAATAAATTCTTTTTTTGAATATTAAAGTTTAAATTTGTTGTTATAAATTTTAAGACATATTAAAGATATTTAAAATAGGCTGATCTAATGATAGAGACTATAAATTGCATCTTTTTAGTATAATTGCCTTTGTTTAAATATTATCTCATGAATTTCCGAACCTTACATGTAATGCTTGGGAATCCATATAATCATAGATAAAAGAAATTATAATATAATTTAAAAGATCAATATCCCTAAGCCTTCATTAAGAATTTAAAGATTAGAACACCAAGATGAATTAAGGAGAGTTCAATTAGCTAGAATGATATAGTTAAGCAAATATTAACACAAATTATTTCAAAGTTCTAAATAACAGGAAAAAAGTTTGAATGTATAGAATATTATTTATAATTTATAGAAAAAAATTATTATTAGGCATTAATTATAAGTTGTAATTTTATATTACAGTATAAAATATAATTTCTATAATTTTTTACAATAATAAATAAATTATTATTAATGTTTAATGTTTATTGAGCGACGAGCCTGGAGCACTAATCGGTGCGGAGTCTGATGTAGTAGGAATGCGAGGGACATGGCCCCCTGGACTAAGCTACTGTAACTCAACTGTGCAGACTAAGGTAGCTCCGAAGAGTCAGGTGTTCCACTACTAGGTACTACTAACTACAGCTAAGAGAGCTATCACAGTCACAAATGAAGGCGCAACAATCTTGAAATCTATTCATGTTGATAACCCAGTTGCTAAGATCCTCATTGATATCTCTAAGTGTCAAGATGAAGAAAAAATATATTAGTAACACCGACCCAACTAATGAGCACAGGAGTACCCTCTACCTACTGAAAACGGGTCAGATACTAGAGGTCCAGATAAATTCGGTAGACAAAAAATAAAAATAATCAAACCAACTAACCACTGTTCAAACAGTTTGAAATTTGTATGCTCAATAAACGTTAAACATAATAATGATTACCTCTAGTTTGGGGTATTTAATATTAGAGATCAATTTTGATTTCTTTTTTTATTTCTCCCATAATTCACTAATAAATAAATTCTCTAAAATTCAAACTTTTAATTATAAAAAATAAATATAGTATTTTAATGGACTGCTCTTGTGAGGGGAATCTAAGACTCTTTTTAAGTAGATTTCCCTAATTTAGAGTGATCTCTTGATAATAATTCTATAAATTGATTATATATGAATATTAATTTTTAATATTAAATTAATAGTAAATAAAATATAAAAATTTATCTGAAAAATCTTATGATTCAAAGAAGCATTTCCAAATAGACTCTATAGAATCGTAAGAATTACATTTTTCATCTTCTTAATTAAATAAATTTCAAAAATATTAAAATCAAATAAATCAATATTTTGAGGTCAATTCTAGTCAAATATTTTCATGGTCTTATTTAAATGGACTTGAAACTAATTGAATAGCAAAAGTCATGAAGAATAATATTTTTATTGCATCATTTGAGCTATAGATATCCACTCTTTTCCAAAAAGCTTAATAGTTTTTAAATAAAATGGGCGACTTATTTCTCTTTTTCATGCTAGTGATAGATTTTACTAGAAATGTTAAAATGCCAAATTCATTAAATATAGTTAATCTTTAATTCTTTATCAATCAAAATATTGTAATATTGATATGCATATTCAAAGATCAGGTACCTCATAACTTAAGAGAAATATTATTTACAATAATTTTATTTTTATTTTTCAAGGTATGAAATAACTTTGTGATTAAAATTTTGTTTAAAAAATTAGGACAGTTCATATATAGTACATTTTTTCTGAAATAAATTATTTAAAATTATTATTTTGATTCTCTATTCACTTCTTCTTTTTCATTTTTTAGTATATTAATTTTATATAAGCGGTAATTTATTTTTTATTCTTCAATTCTTTTTATTTTTATTTTTTACATAATATATAAATTTAGGCTTTTTGATTCTAAATTTTTGAAAACTTTAATTTAAATATTCTTCTTAAAAAACATAAAATAAATATAATTACTTTTTTAGTTTAATTTTCTTTATTTCTATTACAATTAAGTAATAATGTTTTAATAGTATTTATTTCTATAATTCAATTTTTAAAGAATTGTATTAAATAATTTTTTATAATTTTCTATTAATAAATAATATATTTTTTAAAAAATAAATGTTCATTAATAAGAATATCAACTTGGAAAATTATACTGGACTCATAGAAATAAATATCTATGCAATTATAGAACTTCATTTTATTGATAGATTTATTTTCAGAAGTGAAAATTTATTTATTATTGTAGGAATACATTCGATTTGGTAAAATGATTTAAAATTAAAATTAATTAATTATTAATTACCTTCAGTTATGTTTTTGGAAAATGTCTCCAACCCTGACAATATTATACTCTCTGGATAGCGCATTAAAAATAAGACGGTGACTATTATTGCTATAATGTATTTATCTCATCGACCAAGCGAGAAAAACCCATTATACTATTTTTGGGAGTTAGCTCAAAATCAAAATATCTCGCTTCCTGTGATGATTCAAGAATATTGCCAATAGCAAAGTCCTATAATAATTCCGGGATCTACCGTAAAATATATTTATTTTTGAATTTTGAGTCACTTTGAATTTCATAACTGCCATGATTTTAACATTTAATTAATTTAATTTTAATTCATTTTCCCAAATCGAATGTATTGCTACAATATTAAAATTTAAATTAAGCTACCATTAATCAAAATATTATTATGAATTCTTTGTTTGTTCTTCTGATTTTTATAGTATAAACCTATTTGGAAATATAAAAATCTATAAAAACATCAAATAATTTATGGTTTGTTAAAAATTAAAACTGAGGTTACTTTTTATTATAAATTTATTAAAGCAAATCCATTTATATATTGGAGGATGAAATCAAATAATTAAGTTGAAGGGTCTTATATATATTAATTGTTTAAAAGTGTTAATTATATGACTATATTTTCAACTATACCTATTTAAAATCCTTATGATTTGACATTGAATAAATCTTAAATGAATACTGCTTGGAAAATCTATGAATAATAGTCTCAAATTGTAGATTAAAAAATATTTATATTCTTAAATAACAGCTAAAACCTCTTTAGAAACCAATTATTATATTTACTTAGCATTGATTAGTAATTGAATTTAGCCTAATATTATTTTTTATGGATAAATTGATATTTTGCTACATCTAAAAGTATAGTATCATTAAATAGATACTCTATAATGCTTTTTTAATTAATAGATATCATTGTAACAATAGGTGGGTAACAAATTAAATGTTTAACAATATTTTTATGTAACTTAATTAGCTAGGATATAGAAATAAATATATAAAATCAAATTTTTACATAAAAAATGGTGCTTTTAATGTTTTAATATGGTTATTATAATTTAGTTTCTAAGTCAATCAATTTGCTAAAATTAAAAATTTTTGTTAATAAATTTAACAATTGTTTCATAAAATTTCATAAAAATTATCCTATATAAAAAACAATGAGTCTTCTTAATGGCCAGAATAAACCAATATTTATTCCAAATAGTAAAGTTAATTACACTTTAAAAAACAATCAGTTAAATATAAAATATTATTTAAACCTTATTCATTAGTAATAGTGAGATTTGGTAATAAGGATTATTCATTGAAAAATTAAGTGCTTTTAGCATCATATCAAAGTAAATATTAAAGTAACAAATTAATTAAGGTGCTGTAAGACAAGTTGATCAAGCAAATAACTAGCAAACTGTTTGAGTATCTTTTCCATATTATATCTCAATATAAAAAAGTGCAATTCATAATATTACTTAAGAATATGCTTAAATTATTCGAAAACTGTAAAAATTAGCAAATTTTGCATTTACTAGACTCTTTTACAGCAAAAGTCTCAAATTTAAAGAAATTTTTAATTTTGTATTTCTTATTATTAAAATTAAATCATCGAGATAAGGAAAAATTCTTCCATAGTAATAAGATATAAAAGCATTTCTATACATAATTATTAAGTATACTTTTAACCTTACTTTTTTAGTTTTATGGAAGATTATGATATTTCAAAATAATCATTAAAAACAGTAATATTTTATGAAGAGCATAGCATCTTTAGTATTTTAATTAATAATTCTATTTTTTAAGATGATGGCATAATATATTTAATATCTGATGGAATATTTTCCTATTTTTACTTGTTTATATAATATCTAAATATTTTTAACAAATTTTTCATTAGATAATTATCTCATTATGATATTTTTAATCTTCACCTTCTAGCCATAATAAATTTAGCTTTATTATAAATTTAATATTCAAATAATTTAAATTATTTGACTTGGTCAATTTTTGATGACTTTATTGAGTTTTCTATTATTTCTTTTATTTCTTAATTTTCACATTTATTCTTATAATGTATAAATTAATTTACTGTTTCTTGCTCATCATTTTAACTTGTGTTGATAAACCATTTTTAAATATAGAGCAATGCTTATTAATTTTCTATCTAGAAAATAATAAAAATATGATAAAAATTCAAGATCTTCAATTCGTTAAATTCCATATTAGGTTACTATTCTATTAAATTGGATATTTACTGTTTAATACTGCATCTCGGCGAATAATGAATAATATAGTAGATAGAACGCTATTTAAATATTTTTCCAAAAAATTGGAAAAAAAAATTAAGTTAATAACAATAAGATTAATTTATGAATATGAAAACTTAGTAAAACAATAAAAAAATTATAAATAAAAACATTTGCGTTATCCTTTAAATTATTTTTGTTTTTTTTAAAAGTCAGCATGGAACAACTTCTATCTCTCTCATCGCCAAGCATTTTTGTTGAAAGAGTATTTAAATAGATTTTGATAATTAAAATGAAACTTAAATAATTATAATAATGCAATGCTGCTATATTCTCGTCTTAAAAGTATTCCATTTTGTTATTTAATTATTAATTTAAATTTATCGAGATCAACACTCTTAACTCTTTCAGATCTTTTAGAAATTACCTCACTCATTTCACAATTTGAATAAGAACGCTAATACTTTTTTACCTGAAGCATTTATTTTTTACTTAAGCAAAATGCCTTCAATATAATTATAATTTTCATTAACAAATATCAACTTTTTAAGCATTTATTTTATAATCATTTTAAGATCTTATTATGAATTATTATTTTCACAGAAAACAATGCATCCAATTTTGCAAAGATATTAAACTTATTAAAACCCAGAATAACTGATCTTTCCATTCTTTCCTAGTCTCTTTTATGTAAAATTCTATTTTTTACTGTATCACATTATTTCTAAAATATCACTATTAAACTAATATTCAGCCCAATAGCATTAAATTTAGTTTTTTATTTCCTCAATTACTTTCTATTATAAATCCTTTGCAATCTTCTCATAAAATAATCATAAATCATGCTCTTTGTTCACTAGATATAACTGAGATAAATTTCTAAGCAATTAAATACTCATGAAATTTTTTAAATAATTATTATTTCTTCTTAGAATTAGAACTATACGAATTTATAGGTAGTTTAGAATTTTCTGATTATCAGTGACATCACTTTTGAAGCTACAGGTTTAAATTATAATTAATAAAGTATAAATAGTTGTATTAATTATCGAGAGCTGCATTGTTAAACTATGAATTCTTGTTCTTAAAATCAAAAATAATTTGGTGATTAATTCTCTCACAACATATTTCATTTTCGAAGTATATTGATTAAACTAATAGAAACAAACTAGCTTTCCACTAAAATTCTTGTAATTTATAAATAAACTAAAATACATTGATCAATTATAAATTATTTATAGATATCAATAACGATATTCATAAATAACCGTTTTAAATTTAATTTAAAATTACCGACTTGACTATTGCATAATCCAATTATTACTGGATTTTAAATAAATGGAGTCAAATGCAATTAATATCTCATATTAAGAAGTTTATATGTTTGGAAATGTTTTTTATATTTCTATTTTTGTTTATTAAATGAAATTTATATCATTCTTATTATATATAAATTCTCCAAAACTCTGCGATTATTACTTTATTAATAACTATTATTATGTCGAATAATCATACACTTATTGATATTTAGTTGCAGTTTGAGCTAATGCTCACAAACGAAATTGCTAATATTTGCGCTGCTATTGCTAGACTAGCATCTACATAAGCCATTTTTTATGACATTCTTTTTTGAGAAGCAAGCATCAACTCTCGAATTCTATTTTATATCATTTAAAGGAATTTAATTTATAATTCTTGTTACTTAAGTGATTGGAGTAGGTTAGCAGCATAATTATGGTGACATTGAAGCTGATTTCGTCAGTAAGTATCTTATAATTGTGTCTTATTCGCCGCAATTTTATAATTAATATAATAAGATGGTATGCTTATTGTAGAAATACATTTGAATTTGGAAAAATAATTATAATTAAATTAAAATAAATTGAAATTCTTGGCAGTTAAAGTTGGCCAATTTAAATGATCTTGGGCTTGTTTGATAGAGAATTCAAAATTAGCTGGACTTTATTATTGGCGGTACTATTTTATTGCATCCCTGGAGCGAGATAACTCGACTTTAATGTGGGGGTATAATTTAATGAATTTAGAGATGTTTAATTAAAGTCGAGTTATCTCGCTCCAGGGATGCGATAAAATAGTACCGCCAATAATAAAGTCCAGCTAATTTTGAATTCTCTATCGAATGAGCCCAAGATCGTTTAAATTGGCCAACTTTAACTGCCACGATTTTGATTTATATTAAATTTAATTATAATTATTTTTCCAAATTCAAATGTATTTCTACAATATATAAATTTATTTGAAACTTGTTAGGATCATGAATTATCTTCATCTCTATAAGACTTTAAGTGTAAGAAAGAAAATGTTGTTTTTGTCTAGTTAATTTTTTCAAGTATCAATACATCATCTATGTCATCAAATGCATTATAGTATTTCAAATGAGGGTCTCTTGATTATATTAATTTGGTTTTACTATATCAAAATTACTCACCATCACTTTGAGTTTTATATTTAAAATATATAAATATTAATGCTTGATTCCTATTTTACTTACGGAGTGAAATATTCCAATCTGTTTAAGGCCATTCGTCACAATCTTAGCTGCAAGTATAATTTTGATTATGGAATCAACAAAGTCACTTGAATTTCTTAACATCTGAATAAACTAGTAGTGATTTCAACAAATCTAGTATCATTAACTCTTCTCGAATAAATGATGTCCAAGAGCTAACTTGTATAATAGTGGGAAATTATCTTTGACATCAATTTGGGTTAATATATTTGAATTATTGTTTACACAAGTATTTAAATGATACGTATCTTAAAGTGTTTGAATATGGACTATCATTATCTGTTTTGGTTATGTTTAATTATTAATTTTAATATAAGCTTAAACTAATTAATCTAAGCCTTTGAGGATAAATCAGTCTAAGTTTTTTCTCAATTTATTACCTCTAATATCATAAATTGTATGGATAATACTGTGACTGAAATAGGTATTTCTATAGAGTTGAAAAGCTTATTTTCAATGTCTTCATTATGACTCAATGTTCTCTGCTTTTTGTTTGAATTAACAAAGGGATTAACTTTGATTTTTGATCATATTCCAAGTTGCCATAATGAATCTAAAAATTTAGATTAAATTATTTTGAATATAATATGCTTAATTATATAAATCTCAATGAAATATATATGAATTCAAATGACAATATCATTGCTCTTGTTCTTAAACATATGGAATATTACTTAAAGCTTATTATATTAAAATTCTATATCCTATAAGATTGCAATTTATGATTCTTGTTTCTTTATTTATAATTCTTTTCTGCAAATATTTATATGGTTATTATTATCACTTAATAAATTAATTCGCCAGTTAGACTCTCTTAAATCTAAGAATTTATTAGGAAACTAAATCAATCTCTTCTTAATTTTCATTGTCTTAAATCAATTGATTTTGCTTAAATCTATCAAATGATACTTGAGTACTCTAATATCCCTCAAGTAAATGGATTTTTAAATTTACAGAGTTTAGTGCAATTTTCTCATCAACTACTTTATAATTACATAATAATATTTATTTAAAGAGTTTAAGCTTTTATTACACAGTAGATTTGGAAATGTTTAAATTTAATGTGGATTAAAATGGATATTTTATAAAATAAAACAAAGGATATTCCATTTAATGTGAGGATATTCGATTCAAAGCGAGGATATTTAATTTAATAAATGGAATTTGTAATATTTTATTTATGATCGTTATTTACTTTAAATCGTAAAACGATTATTAAATTGTTACCAATCTTTATATAAAAAGTTTAACAGTTTGAAATTAATAGAATAGATTAGCAACATTTGTCTATATGATTTAAAATGATAACACAAAATATTGCATTATAAAAATCAATTTTATGAAGTATAATTATAAGATTTGATAATAGCTTGAAACTAAATGAATTATATTTTTGTCTTGGGATAAAATAATATATAAACCTCAAAACCCCAATAAATATATGCGTGATAAGTTTATAAGTTGGAATAGTGATGATTTAATATCGATAAATAGCGAAATTTGAAACTTCATAATTTAACTTATTATAGGGACTTGAAAGTGCAGATTTCAATGATCAGTAATGTGGGAAAAAGTTCAAATATTATTTCGGTTCCATACTTTTCCATTGGATAGACCATCGAGCGTAGATGAAGAATATGTGGTCCTTACTCTCCTTTTGACATCTGTGAGCTGAGTTGCGTCAATTGCAAGGTTAACGAGGCACTCAAAACCCCAAAACCCTTTAGTGAGGTTTATAAGTGCTTTGATTTGTAGGGTATAGTTGGGGTCTTATTGGGGTTAGTAGAGAAAACGCAAGTTTTATGTGAATTTAATTAATATTTAATGAGTATTAATGTGCTTTATTCAAACAAATTTTATCTGCTTATCTTTGTGGTATCTCTTGAACTTAGCTCTCTTTAATGTTTCAAGTATATCTTCTAATGATGATCTTGGATATGCTGGAGCTCTTACTATGATCATCTCAACCATTTTTTAATCTCAGTGCATACATCTTCTTGCTTTATATGTTTAACAGCCATGCTTATTTATTTTTTTTCTTGCTTTGTTCCGAAGTACGACATACTTTCCATATCGCACTCTAAGTTTATTGTTGCTACTGCCCAGACATCCCACTGAACAGAGCCATTAGTCCACTTCTCTCTTATTGGGAAGTACCCAGGTGTGCTTAGTCCTTTAGCTAAAGTCACTATTTCTTACCTTATTGCTCTATTGAAATCAATGACTACTATTTCTAAAGGACAGAGATTTAGCATTACATTTTCTGGCTTCAAATCTCTATGAACATACCCTAGTTCATGGAGCTCTTTTACACCCTTGGTCATTTCCGTGAGTATCTCATTCAAGTCATCTGGGTATCTATTATGGTAGAGATAATTTCTTAGAGTCATTTCAAATTTCTTAAGTCGTAGTGAATAAAACCATGTCCAATAATAACTCCATCGAGTTTTAGCAAGTTCTTGCATTACCTTTTATGAGTCTCTCTTAGTATTATGTATTCATTGGCAAACTCATTTTGATACTGCTCGTTCCTAATAAGATATTTGAAAGGATATACTTTATCATCATATTCATCAACTACTATGAGTTTTGCCTTGTTAGGCACATCAATATGTAAATAGTTGTCAATGCAAAAACTGAGATCTACTGCATTTAATGCAGGTATATACATAGCTCTCTCTTACAAGCATGCTATATATAATTCATTAGCTGGTTGGTTCATTGACTCAAAACGTTTCTGCTTCTTAAGTCTCTCTTCCTGCTCTCTTTAAGACTCTATAGTATTGGAATTTCTCTTGGCTGGTATAAGTTTTTATGTTTCTTTATCTTGCATTAAAAACTCACTTAAATGATGTTTTTGAATGTGTCTTTTAACTTTAGCTGAGTGAGTGTAAGACTTCATGCAAGTCGTGCACTAATACTTGCCATCGACCTTTTCGTGCTTAAAATATATCTTAGCTCTCCTAGAGTGCATCTCTTTGATGTGCCTCTTCAAGCTCGAATCAGTTGAGAAGAAATTTTAGCATTCATCACATTAGAATGCTTTAATCTTTTCTAGTGGGAGATGTTCTTTTAACTCCTCAACATCTTTGATTAGCGTTTAAATACTTATCTCTGCTCTCTGCTTCCTGATATTTATTTCTAGAACAAACACCTCTGATTCAAACTCAAGAGCTTTAAGCTCTGGCTCCTTTTCAATGTATATGATCTCTTGCTTCTTAGTTTATCCAAAGTTTAGCTAAGATTATCCACTGCCAAGAGAGACTGCTTTGCGATTTAAGTTAGCCGCCATGTTAATTCAAATTTAAATTTCTATTATAAAGCTTTAATAACCTCTCTTGTTATAGTAACTTTGTATAGGAGTTGGTACTGCAACAACGATGGTTGCTTCTTAGGCGTTAGACATCATATTTATGCTAAGTTTATAACTATAATTTTTCTAAATTCATGCTTAATATTTTTAATTTTGGTACCAACTTAAAAAAATTGAGGTTGGTACTGGTACCAGTTAGGTTTTGAACCATATTGGAACTTTTTCATTAAAACCTCATTAGTTTAAAACTAGGTACTAATTAAGTTTTGGTACTATTAAATTGGTACCAATTGAAATTAAACGGATTTAGTACCAGTACTAATTAAATTTAAACAAATTTAGTACTAATTTAATGGAACTAAATTGATTAAAATGGAGCTTCATCTCTGCTGTTTGTTACTGCTTCTGCAAACTTTCTCCACGTATCTTGCAGGGTTGACCTTCTATAAGATGCCCATATTTAATAGTAAGTTTTTAAACAATAGGATCCAGAAGTCTATAAGTTATAATTTGAAATTTATTAATAGGAAGAGGAACAAAGATGGAATCACTCAATGATCAAATGAAAAGAGTCGAGGCTCAAGAAATGATCTCAAGATTCAGAAGTAAGGAAAATCTTTCTCGATATCTAACTTTACATGGTAATATAACTTGATGACTATTAACATATTATACAGTTGGTTTATTCCTTCCAGCGATGGAAGGTACCAAAATTTCATTCTTGAAAGCAATACTTTGTGAGGAGAAGAAAT